>CM029604.1:23444543-23736722 GCA_017311375.1 Mytilus coruscus | reverse complement strand
TTTGATTTTACCAATTAATAAGGGACTTTCCGTTTTGAATTTACCTTGGAGTTTGATATTTTTTTTTTTTTTTAACTTTTTGATCATATATCTTCTCACATTCTGATAAGAATACATTTGTGGCTTTTAAATGTTAAGTTTGACCGTTCCTGCTAAGATAAAACCAAAATACCACTTACGTCGCAACAAATTGATAGTGTTTTTTTTTTTTTTCATATTCTTATGTTGTTCAAAAAATATTTTTCTTTTACCCTAAAGTGTCTAATACGATTTATTTCTATTTCGATTATGACCTAACATGTATATTCTTTGTCTACAGAAACTCTAACATGACTTCCACAATTGTGTGTGGTACATGTGATTATGCGGATATTATCAAAGATGCAAAAAGTTAAATCACAAAAATACTTAACTCCGAGGAAAATTCAAAACGGAAAGTCCCTAATGCACATAACAAGAACCAGATCATAGAAATACAAATATATTTTGGTAACATCCATGTAATAAGACCATATTTGACTGTCCATGGCGTTAAAACATTAAATCCCCGGGATGTGTTTTAATTGATTTTAGTCTCTGATGCATGATGTTTTATTACTAATTGTTTTTGGCTTTTGATTAGCTTGCAGTAACTGCGAGTTATCTCAACTAGTACTTTCGTATTAATGTTACCTGTTGACACAATTTGTAATGCATTTCTGTCATTCAATGTTTACTTATTTTGTGTTATATCTCGTCTCACTATTTTTAATATGTACCACTTTGATAATTATTTAGTATGACGATAAATTTTCACTTCTGTACTCGTACTATGAACAACGAACTTATTTATTTTCTAATAAATGTTTCCGTGCTCTTTACAACAACAGTTGTATATTTAAGTTTACCCGTGTAAGTGACTTTAACGCCATTTTGTCAAAGGTTAAAGTTGTCTTTTTGACATTATTCTACATCTTTTTTTTTTTATTAATATTGCATTTATATTATGTCATATCTCAAAATTATTCATTTAGTGTATGTTTACTTGTTGTTGTTTAATTGTCTTTTTGATCGAATTAAGCCATTTCAATCGATATTTTTATTTTGTGTCTTTTTATGTAGTAATGTTACACTACTGTTTTAGGTAAGTGTGAAGGTTGGCGCCAGTTAAAACATTTAAACTCGCCGCATTTGTATGCACCTGTCCTAAGTCGGGAGCTAGTTGTGCAGTGGTTGTCGTTTGTTGGTGTGGTTCATAAGTGTTTCTCGTTTCTCGTTTTTTATATAGATTAGACCGTTGGTTTTCCTGTTCATTAACTATTCTGTTAACTATTGTTCTCTCCGGGCACTCTGGCTTCCTCCATCATTAAAAACTGACAGTCAAGTGATAGTACAATAGTGTTGAAAGTGGCGTTAAACACCAATCAATCAATCAATTTGTTGTCTTTCTTTTTTTTTTTCTTCTTTTTTTTTTCTTTTTTTTTATATTATTATCATATTTCTTACATTTTCTTTAAATTCACCAACACTTCTCTTCCTTTGCTGTCTGAAAATAATGAACCGGTTTTCGTTTCTCGTTTTTTATATAGATAAGACCGTTTGTTTTCCTGTTTGAATTGTTTAACACTAGTCATATTGGGGTCCTTTATTCATGTTATTGCTTGCTGTTCGAATTGAGCCAAGGCTCCGTGTTAAAGGCCGTACAGTACTTTGACCTATAATTGTTTACTTTTTACACATTGTGACTTGGATGCTGACCTGTCTCATTGGAACTTATACCACATCTTCTTTTTTATATGTATTGTTTAAAAACCTCAATAGAAACATTCCCATACATAATCTCTATGAATACGATATTTCTTAACTTTTGACAGTGCAAATTAAATACAACGAGGAGATAACTATTGTTTCACAATTGATGCTTTGATAGAATGTATAATAATATCACTCTGTATTTTGTATATGATCAGTTTACAAACTCAAAGAATCTATAAGTTCTTCCATCTAAATAACTTTGTTAAATCTCATTATTGATGCAACGTTTTCAGTACAACAAAGTAAATACTTTCGATTTTAGATACTTTTTGATTATATAAATTAATGTAATTGAAGACAACATTTTATAGTGAACTTAATATTTAAAAAAAAATTCAAACAAGATACATGTACAAACATTGAGTTTATTTTCATATACTTTCTAAGAATATTTATAATAAGAAAGTGAAACAACGATTTGTATCATTCCATGTATTAAAAGGGTGTTTGAGAATAGAAAGTAATTTATAAGTTACAAAATTTAGAGGAAAGTACATGTAAGTTGTCACTAATATTCTTCTTACAATGAAAAGGTTTAATTCAAAAACCTGTAATTATTTAACAAAATGCTGCATTCAACTATTCCATGACTATTTTTTGTTACAAATGTGAAAGAACACGAAATATAGAATAGTTGTTTAAGAAAGTGTCGAAATATAACAACAATCAATAGTTTTCTCTGATTTATTGTTGTGACTTGCAATTTCCTACGGGGCGTGTACGGAGTTATCTCCTTTTATATCTACTAAGCCATGACACCATTGCATGTGCGGTAAATTTAAGGTCAATTATAACTTAAATCTCATTTAAAAAATGGTTTTACTTTATATTTCATACCCCTTCATACATTACCATACCTTTTTGGGATTTTCCTTTGACCTACGGAAATTTTCAGAAAAAAAGTTTCACTTCACTGGTAAAGTTAGAATACATTAAGACCATTTTTTGATACATGTGTGGCGCTGATACATTCGTGTGACGCATCGTTCATAATTCCATTATCTGTATTTGTAAAATGTCGTAAATTAATTTTAGGTGTTCGTTGTTATTCTGTGGTTGAAATGTCGTACTATTATAATATTTATTTATGTACTTCTCTGTCCTGAGTGTTCTTGCATTAATTTGTACTGCATTCCTGTCACGTAATGTTGTCATTTTAGCGGTATTTTTAACATTGCCATAAAAGTGGGAGGTTTTGCTAGCCATAAAACCAGGTTCAACCCACCATTTTTTTCTTAAAATGTCCTGTACCAAGTCAGGATTATGGCAGGTGTTATCTAATAGTTAGTTTCTATGTATGTTGCATTGGCGCCTGTTTTTGTTGCACCTCAGTATTTCTGGTGTTCCGTTGTTTCCTCTGATAGTTGATGTGTTTCCCTCGGTTTTAGTTTGTAACCCAGATTTGTTTTCTCTCAATCGATTTATGAATTTTGAAAACCGGTATACTACTGTTGCCTTAATTTGCTTATAAATCTAAAGAATAATCAGGCTTATTCACTCAAGATTTGAACAGTTTAAGTGTAATTAATGAATGAGGAAGAATAAGAAAACACGAGGCATGCACTTTAACCAATAAACCGTAAACTTTAACCTTTTGTCACGTGACCAATGTCTTGACCATTAAGCCATTAAATCATCTGCCGTCAAACTGATTGTGTATAATGTGTGTATAGGTCGGTCCGTTCTCTATTGTGTTTTCTCGCTAGTTGTGTGTTGTACTAATAAATGATATAAGAGTCCCTAATTTATAATTTTGTATAAAAAAGTAAAAATACAAAAATACCGAACTGCAAGGGAAATTCAAAACGGAAAGTCCTTTATAAAATGGCAAAATCAAAGGCTCAAATACATCTAACAAATGGAAAATAACTGTCATATTCCTGACTTTGTGCAGACATTTCCTTATGTAGAAAATGGCGGATTAAACCTGGTTTTAAAGCTTGATAAACCTCTCACTTGTATGACAGTTGCATGGAATTCCATCATATTGAAAACAATGTGCGAGCAAAAAAAAACAGACGTTATGGGTAAAAACGTCAAAAACTAGGGGACAGCATTCAGCATTGTAATATTATCATTAAAAAAACAAATAACTGTTTCAACAAAGAAACACATGAAATATCGACAAAGTACTATATTCCAAGACCAGTATGTACTATTTGTGAATGTGATACGGAATCAACAAGGTATTGGTATCTTCCCATACAAAAAAAGGAATAATACCATCTTTGACTTAACCTTGGCTCATTAACATTCTGCTCAGAAACTGGTGAAGTTTCATATAGCAGCTGCAAGCTCTTGAATACCAATTGAGTTGGGAAATGTATATCCCATATGCAGGTGAAGTTGGTATATTGCTGCTAAGGTGTCGGAAAATTTACAATTTCAAAATTAAAATCGTCTCGCTTGTCATAGATTCTGGTATTGCAATGACAGTTTATGTCAAATTCGAGGTTTATGTCTAAAAATGAGGCGGAGGAAGTCGTGTCTGTTGTTTCTTTAATTTCTTCATCTAAAGGATATATTAATGGAACATAATCAGGAAGGTTTAGATTTTTAATTGAAAAAAACATTACCACATGCTAGTATCTCAATATGAACTAAATGATCTCGCGGGTTTGATTTGATTTTATTTTTTCGTGTTTTAACGCCACTTTTAAGCACCGCTTTTGGGCTATTTCTTGGCGGCCAGTTTTTATTGGTGGAGGAAGCCGGAGTGCCCGGAGAAACCACCGACCTTCGATAGGAAAACTGACAATCCTAGTCAATTAAGATTGGAGTCGAGTGCACCCGCACGAGCGGGGTTTGAACTCACAACCTCAGTGTTGACTGGCTAGTGATTACAGTAGTAACTACTTAGACCACTCGGCCACCGAGGCCCCACTCGCGGGTTTGATCTTCAACTTATGGACAAGTGCTTGAAGAAACTCCGGCTCATATTAAAAAAGGAGAGGTCGGCATGGAGAGGCAAACATATCGGTTACATAGGAATGCCGACGATTTGTTAAAAAAAGTCTAGGTTCAAAATCAATAAATGTGTCAATAAGAAACTCCATTATACTGATCACTTGTTCCCCGGTGTAGCCTGTTTTTTGTTCGCTATTAACAAAATAGGTCTTATGAAATCCCATAGCTATAAATTTATAGCGTTAGCTACCATATTTATATTGAAAAGCATTGTGAATTATCTCTTTTAGACGATTTTCAGTTTAACAGTTACCGATTTGAAGGCAGCTGACCACGATGGTTTGATCATGCTCTTGAAATGTTTATATTTGAGCTCCAGTTCGATTTCAAGGATAGATTAATCATGATTAAAAGATGAAAGCTGTTATTTTGCCTTATGTTTGTTATTGCTTGTTTAAAACCATCGATTATACCGACAGTGATGTCAATCGGTGGTAAGTGGAAGAACTTCTGAAATAATGCAAATATCCTGCTATTAAAAATGTACTGACAAACAAGTATACCGATGTTTATCCGATCGGTGTTACATTCACTATAGATGCACTCCGTCAATTTATCAAAGAGGCAATCAAAATTGACGAAAATGTGAAGCTGCTGTAGGAGATACACGTTCCAAATTTATATTAATTTCCTCACCTATTTACTTACAACTTTTACCGGTGAATACAGACATAAAGTAAACATTAAATCTTCCGTGATAATCATTGAAATAACAAATGATATTATTTGAAAACGAACTCGCATGAAGGTACAGTAGTGCTGTACTGTAGTTTATTTCATATTTGCTAAAATTACTAACACGTATAACTGCTTAATTTTCAAATATGATTACCGACCGTTCATGGGTATTTAAAATCCCTTCTCGTCGTCGTAATTAGGTCTTTCTACTTTTTCGTGGAAATACCTATTGATTTTGTTCTGGTTATTAGTATTTGTTCTTCCGCCACATTTTTTTCTTGTGGTGTATAGGGGTTTAGTAAGATGTCGCTTCGTTTTTTAGCATATGATATCGAACAGCTATTGCTCTTTTGAAACTTACCCTGTTTAGTAGAACACTTTTTATTGTAAGAGTTATATTCCAAAACACTGTATTTCTTGTGTGTGCATCTCCTTCGCAACCTTGAAAGATTACGACAAAATTTTTGTTCACCAAATTGCTCGTTATATCCTTAGGATCTTAAAAATAATTTTGACCGAATAGTTCAAGAGACACCATATGGGAGTTATTTCACCTTCTGTATTTAAAAAAAAAGAGAAATGTAATTGTAACTGGTTAACTATAAGTTATAGATACATAGGGTCTTTACATTTTTATTTAGTAAATGAACAGTTTGTCTTTTTGTCTTTTTTTTCATTTTTGGATTAGATCTTTAATAAAAACAAGATGTGGTATGAATGCCAATGAAACAACTCTCAAAAATTGACCAAATGAAATAGAAATTAACAACTATAGGTCACCCTACAGCCTTCAACAATGAGCAAAGCCTTGTCTGTTTTTCATTGACTTCATATGAATTATGATTGTCTTATCCCCAGTGTTTCTTTCGCCTCTCTGTTTTTAAATTTTTAAAAGAGAGAGCAGGGATGTAATGATTATGATAGAAAAGTCTGCAGGGTTTCCGCTGGTTCAATTTTATTTTTTCGTCACCTCTTTTGCCAAAACAATAAATTTTCGCAATTCTCAATTTTCTTTCGCTAGCTAACATAAAGATCTTTTTCGTTTTGAATTTTCCTTGTTTTGAACAAAACAAAAATACATGGTTGTCTATTATAATCTGAATATCTTTTCTGTATAATCTAAATTGTAATAAAGTCACACATACTAAGAAAAAAATATTTACGTTTTAGGAAATACAGTAAATTGCAATATAGATCATGAAATCATCATTTTTGACTTCTGCCAGGAACACGGGATTAATCGTTAATTCAATTCAATTCAATTTAAATCTTTATTGCCATTACACTTTATATCTATAGCATGTGACACAACATAGCAAATAAAATTATCGGATACTTCTTGTCTTGTTGAAAGATAAACACTAAAATCTGACTTTTTAATATTTTTCTTCATGACTACAGTTTTGCTTTTCGAATCCTCGTTAAACGAAAAAGAGGTAAAACTGTGATTTAAACGTGAGAGTGCGTTGCAAAAACGATTGTAAATTACCAACTTCAAACCAATAAATTCTATCAAAAGTTGAAGGATAACGTTAAAGTCAAAATGTTTCTCACTGTTAAGCATTTTTCGACATAACAACAGTTTTCTTTTCCACACCATCGTTGAAAGTATTGGAGATAAAACAATGCTCCAAACACGTTCATCGCTAAAATGATTGTGAAGTACCAACTTCAAAACAAGTAATTCTATCAAAGTTAAAGGATAAAGTTAAAATCAGAGATTTTTCTTACTTTTAAACATTTATCGTTATCACAATAGTTTTCTTTTCCATACCATCGTTAAAAGAATAAGAGGAAAAAAACTATGCTTCAAACACGTTCATCATTAATACGATTGTACCCACTTCAAAACTATAATTCTAAACTTTTTAAAAAAGATCCATTAAGTGACATGGAATGCCATTTAACAACACCATTTCATTGAACAACACAATCAACACCTTTATTAAATATTATCCATCGTTGCCGATAGCTACAAAATACAATCAGCTAATTATTGAATTTATATCATAATCCTAACGAAGTCAAAGTGTTTTCCCAGTATTGTCTAATCAAAGAAAAAGTCAGAGATACCCGAAAAAGTAAACAAAATGGACAAAGTAGAACCGTTATATTTCTTTCGCCAAATTCTTTCGTCAGTCGGGAGTTTTAATCGCCACAAATTTTCTTTTTTTTCGCAAATGCAAGAAAAGCGACCGCTTGCAAAGTCTGACACCTTCGCCGACCAGGTCCACAGTCAATGTTCTTGTAAATGGTTGCCTTCGTTTATATCTTGGTATTGTTTATGCAGGTGGTAGAATAAAAGAGTATCTTTAAAAATGATTTAAACTTGTCTTTAACCACGGGAAGTAAAATCAAGACATACGGCATTGCTATCATTGCTATCAAATTGAAATACACAACAAAGTGTTTAATGTGAAGCACATTAATGGAACATGAATATATACCCCTGTCTTCTTTATGACTCAGTAAATTCACCATTTTTGACAAAGCATTGTTATAATAGTGGGCTATCAAATTTGATATAAGATATAAATTCAAATATTCATTATCAATTAATTTTCTAAACAGCCAATCCACATTGAAGATAAACATTGTCCAACAGCAATGACAACACAACCACCTTATTCATGTTATTTATCTTTGTGTTTTTATTAAAAATCAATAATCTTAAATCGTCTAATCAATTATGTCTATATATATAGAGAGTTTACTGAACTTCCCGATTCTTTTCTTGATACGTGTGCTAGTTAAATAAATCAATGAAACAAATGGTTTCAGTCACTTAAAAGAAATATTTATATTTGTACTTTATGTATTAAAGTTCAAACAATTTCCTTGAAAAACTATACGTTAAACATGTTAAAAGGCTCTTTAAACATGGCGATCGTTTTAATAAGGATTTTCGTCGTACTGCTTTTTTTGAAAAAGTAAGCATAAAAAATTGTTAAAATATTATCAGGGAAACAACTTCTAATATACTCAGTCAACGATTTCTGTCAACTTGTTTTTTGTTTTTTGTTTTGTTTTTGTTTTTTTTTTTTTTTGGTATATCCTGTTTTGCGAATAAATTAGCTCTTAACAGTTTTTATCGATAATTTATGGATAAATGACTATAACACGAACAATACCCCAAAAATGCTATTTAAAAACAATATATCCTTGAGGAGTTGTCTTATTGTTTTTGTCACATTGGCTGTAAGATCCAACATTGTTGATTATTTAACGCTGCCTACTTTACGACATTATGATACTTTTTGTATCTATTTTTTCTTAAGAAAATTGAACAAAATGAAAATTGGTCACAAATTGTCTTTTAATAACTATATCTCCTTAATGAGTTATCCAAGGGTTTAGTTGAAATGGTGACGGGAAGTTATGCTATTAAAGTAATAATGATGTTTAATCATTAGATGTTGTGACCCCATGTATTAAATATAAGTATACCTATTACGTGTGAGACTGTTAACGATACTCCTGATTTAATTATGATCTGGCTGCCTGTTATTGAACATCTTTGTTATAGATAACTACGATGTATATCACTATCGTAACCAAATCCTGTTATTTTTCTTTCTATTGTGACCTTACGGAAAGCGACTTATCATTAGATTTTCACAAGCGTCATCCACACGCAGGGTACACTTCCAGTGCATATGAGATCACTCCCAATATTTGATTGATTTCATGTAATTCAATATGTAATTTTTATTAAGTAGTGAAAAGTGTTTTTTCGTTGTTTTCAATTTTTGTCTAGGTCGTGTCTGTTTGTCGTCATTTTATATGATTTAAGATTGTATTTGCATAAAACACTGAGTATCTTTGCCTCTTTGTCTGTAACTTGGGTAAAGAGATATAAAAGAAATACTCATTATGATAGTATAAGTCCGGCAAATACAATGAACAGGTACATGGTTGCCCTCTTTTATCATAATTATATATTGGTGTTATCTTAAATCTATGCAGGTGGTAGAACATAAGTTGCGTCGTGTCTACAAAATTAAGTTTAAACTTGTCTTTACTCAAGACGAGTAAAATCCAGGTATACGACATTGCTAGCATTGCTGTCAAATCGAAATAAAAATTATTAAAACTGAACGTACATTAATAGAGAATGTATTTATTCCTCCGTCTACTGTAGGAATTATTCCATTTAGTATATTTGAATACTGATCTTTTGAGTTGTAGTCTATGTAATTGTATATCAAAAATGAATTCAAATTCTCATTATAAATTCGTTTTTGCAAAGAAAAAAATCACATTAGATGAATATTTGTCCAATAATAATGACAACACAATCATCTGTTCCATTCCGTTTCGTTTTTTTTTTTTTTTTAAATTAAGAATCGATCTTTTTAACTCGTCTAAAAAATCATTTATAGAAACAGAAGGTTCGTTGAACTTCCTCCTTCTTCTCTTGACACGTGCATTAATTTATTAATAAATGAAACAGCATGTCACTTCAAAAAAATATTTATATTTGTACTTTATGAACAAACCTTCAGATATTTTTTCCTGAATCAACATACATTAAAAAGTTCTTTCAACATGACGTTCGTTTGGATAAGTGTGTTCCTCGTATTGATTTTTCGAAACGGAAAGTAATCTTTATCACCCTTTTTTCATTTCTTGGAACTCTTCTTTTGCTTCAATCATGATTGTGTTTGTAGTTATTGAACACATGTGTCAAATAAGACAACGGATATATATCATTTGTGAAAGCCATTGTCCCGTCCTCTTTTGTTCCTTACTAATGACATTATTGACATTGTCTTCTCTCCATATTTAACCTACCAACAACAACACAAAAAGTGCAACAACTGTTTAGCCTCCTAATGCATCTTAATTTATTCAACTTGTTATGGGGGTTTCATGATGCCGGATCACAGAACTGACTTTACCCCCTTTCCCCCTTCTATGCAACCGGTCATTGTTATTTCTTCAATAATATATAAACACTTACATGTTTCACCTGACCATATCTTTTTTTTTTTTCTTATTTGATTTCTTTCGAAAGTCCAACAAGGTCTGATGTTAATGTTTTACACCCGAAGCCGATTATAACGTCAAATGGTTAGCTGAAAAATACAAGACTTATGCTTCTCGGACAAAGACATACTTATTATTAGACAAAAAAGTGTTATCCTTAAAAAGAAAACTCTATCAATTTCTTGCGTCAGAAAGCAATTTACTTGATTTATCATCACTAAGAATACTCAAACATAAACATTTGAAAGCAAAAGATTCGTAAATACCTGTCACATTAGGATGTATATGACCAAAAATGGCAGTAATGGGATAGCTAAATTCATCTAAGGTCAACTTTGCCGTAGGGAGTTGGACACTTCTTAGTAATTTCCCAATTAATCAACGGAGAATTTTAAATAAGTATACGTTATCAATAACGTCAGTATCGAAGCACCAACTAGTGAGCTAATGATACCCTCGGGGATTAACAATCCACCAGGGGCCGTATCACCCCAATGTATTAATTGGAATTATCTCTTTACATATTTTGTTTGCTTTTGAGGCGCTTATATAGGCTTAACGTCGTCAGTCACGCTTACCATTAACATTTGAAAGCCAGGGATACTACGTGAATGAATAAGAAGAAGACCAAAAAGAGAATAGACAAATTCATCTTTGGTCAACCTTGCCTGCATGAATTGGAACCTAAATTTCTTTACAATAAATTCGTAATTTATGAACTCGTTGCTATTTTGTATCGCTTGAAATAAACCACTTTTTTGGTTTAATTTGAATAATGATAGTTCGATTATTATCACAATTTAATAATTAAAGTTAATATTTAACGACATCCAAGTCTAACTACTTCTGAAACCAATAAGTTCCTATTTGATGTAAAAAAAAAAAGAGCAAATAACTAAAATAGAGGATAAATATAAAAAAAAAATATAGATTACAGAAATACTTTCCACTTCGTTTCGTTTATACTATTGATTATTTATAGAAACAATAGGATATGAACTTCTGCATTGTTTTTCTTAACGCTTGTGCTGCGTTTTTAAATCTATGAAGGTGGTAATGTGGTCTTTTTTCAATGTTTTGCGGACTTTTGTTTTGCACGAAAAAAATGTTAACCTTCCGAGAAATTGATTTAACACTTTATAAATTTCGTGCGTGAGGACCGCTTTATTTGATTTACCTTCACCAGGAAAGCTCAAACGTTAAAATTTAAAAGCCAGAGATGCGTAAATAGGCTGTTCATTGCTTCTCCGGTAAAGCGCCCATATGAAGAAACTGATATGTCTCAGATCTTTGAACTGTTACTACGCGAGATTTTGAATGACTATAAGCATTTGTTATTTTGTATACTAACCCTCGATATTTACATAAGAATTTTTCTTATATTTGTGTCAATAAATGCGCATGTACAAGCCTCAATCATGGTTGAAAATCTAAACATGGACATTCTTACAGTAACAAAACAAAACTAACGACTTCGCGTTATATAGCTGTGCAGTTTATACTTCTAGATAAGGTTTTTATATTTTTTTTTACATCTATATTTTTTTATTTTTATAAAGTTTAGTACATATTTAACAGCGATAGTGGTCATACAGGCCATGATAATGTTTCCTTCGTAAACGTGTAATTTCCGTTAACGAGTAAAAGACTCACACATGACAAAATATTCAGCAGTATAAATGGCATCAAATGAGTTAAATTTGATTTAAAGGTTATTACAAATATTTGTGTATATATCAATGGTCATTTAGTTCGATTCATATAAGTCTAGAAAACTAAACACAAATAAAACAGCAGAGATTTGTTAAGCATGTTATCTCCTTGGAATGGTGTTTTATAAACATACGGCAATATTGAATATAAATTTTACATCCAAAAGGTACGAATCGGTGTCCACATTAAAATTTAGTGCAACTTTTCCCTACAAAAATGCTTATTTTCTTGATAAATGGCGAAAAACCTGGAAATGTAATCTACGTGAAATGTAATCTCCGTTGACACATACAAAACGTCGGGAATTTCCACGCGCTTCCATGGTATTTAGACGCTTCAGGAATGGAAGATATACAGCGTCCTGTGAAGATATAGAAACAGATGAGTAAAGAGAGACAACTCCAACAGTAGCAAAGTTTCATTAAATTAGTGAATTAATAAATCGTAATTTGTAGAAATAGCTAGTCTAAACATGAAATAATTATGACGCCTTTTAAATGCTACTTTAAGTTACAGCAATAAATAGCATACACTGCTATGATTTTTTCCGACAAAATCATAAAATTTTATTCTAAGTAAGCGTAAAAAATTCTACTAAAAAAGGGATGTTGAAATTTTTTCAACACTTCATAAATTACAAATATTTAATGAAAACTCGTACACCGTGTTTCTGTGTAAGTTAACATATCAACCATAAAAGCAGGGACTCCGGTGCGATTCTTGTAGTTTAGAAAATATCCCTTCAGTTTCAACCCTCTCCTCCCATTGTGTGTACCATCACCTTTAGAAGGTAAATGCCCAGTTTGTCAAATATATCTTAAGGGGCAACTTACTGATATGTCGATCTTTATAGATTCTTTATAATATTTTTAGTAGCAAGCATGTTCGTACGTTGATTTCCATACTGCATCTTACTGAACATAACGTTACATATTTTGAGTAACATAGTCTACAAGAATCTGGGAGACTTACAAGCGAGATTAAAAAAAAACAGCAAATTAACGATCGAACGATACAAATATTTATCAGAAGATTGACAAGTGCATCTGCGTTATTTCTAATATATCATTTAATAGCTTTCAAAAATAGGACAACTTATGCCACTTACACCCTTTAGTTCTGGTGAACAGTGCTTTCTTTCACGAGTTGACACTATAACTATTATTACGGATGGTAAAATAAGTATCCAAGTGTCCGTTTAATTTATCAACAATGTAGCATGAATATGTATTTTTGCTCAAACAGTAACACAGATAAAAAAAAAACTACTCGGCAATAAAGTTTGCGAAACTTCAAATAAAAAAATCTGATGCTCACAGGGAATCAGCTGTATAATAGACTAAGACTACATACATGAATTTTTTTTATCTAGTTTCTTGTTGGTGGTTTCTTTTAAAATTGGATAAGATGATGCTGCCAATAAAGATGTCTAATTACTACGAACACAATATCTGGGGAACAGGTTTATAATTCTTATCCTTTTTCGGTGGATTTAGTGCTCACGCGGTAGTTTTTGTAGAAATATGTTGGTATTGTTGTTTACATAGAAAAAAATCAAGAAGATGTGGTATGTTTACCAATGAGACAACTCTCCTTCAAAAAAGCAAGTGACGTATAAGTAGGCAACTGGTATAGGTCACGTACGGACTTCAACAATGAGCAGAAACCCATACCGCACACACACACAACACGCACACACCCATATAAATATATGTGTATATATGCGTTTTGTTAAAATATACTTTTTCACTTTTTTGGTCTTTTGGAAAATGTTGTTTGTGCTGTATTTAGACCCTCTAACAAGAAATTTGTTTTGCATGCACACGTATAAAAATTGCGGTTTTTATCCAACGCAATCATAGGTTTGAACGTTGTTTTCAATTTAGACTTGTTTATATTTTTTCGTTTGGGCTTTTATTATATTTGCCTTCGGGTTTATATGATCCGTTCATCCTATTTTGACTCCTCAAAATTCAAGAGTCTATCCTAAATTGAGGTAAATTATGTGGCCTTCCAATAACCGTTTCGATTCCTAACATCACTGAAGAGACATTAATTGTCGAAATCCGGATATGGTGTACAAAATATCTTTGCACCTTTGTTTGCGGTATACCATCTTTGCCGCAAGTTTATTGTTTTCTGTTTGGTATTAAATTTATAGTTAAGATCCATTTATTACACCTTGTGATCCGTTTATTTGGCAATCGCCAATGGCAGTCAGCAGGATTTAAGAACATTTGTTGTTCGACCTGTTAGTCACATGCGTTTTGTTAAAATATACTTTTTCACCTTTTTGGTCTTTTGGAAAATGTTGTTTGTGCTGTATTTAGACCCCTCTAACAAGAAATTTGTTTTGCATGCACACGTATAAAAATTGCGGTTTTTATCCAACGCAATCATAGGTTTGAACGTTGTTTTCAATTTAGACTTGTTTATATTTTTTCGTTTGGGCTTTTATTATATTTGCCTTTGGGTTTATATGATCCGTTCATCCTTTTTTGACTCCTCAAAATTCAAGAGTCTATCCTAAATTAATGTTTTGGACATATAAAAAGATGATGTGACATGGTGGTCAATAAGACAACTCTTCACAATAAACCAAGTGACACAGAAATCAACTACAGGTCACAGTACGGCCTTCAACAATAAGCAAAGTTTATACCGCATAGTCATCTTCCCTAGCTCAGAAAGCGAGGTGTAGTGAAGCTCATGTCCGACCATCCGTCACGAGTGTGGTCTCCGGATTATAAATAAAGACCCACATACTCAAATCGTTTAATTCAGAAATGTTAACACAAAATTTTGAAACATATCATATTTAACTAAAGGGTCAAGCCCGAATTTGATTGTTTTGACAATTCCTGTTCACGTTAATTCAATTAAGTAACATTACAATTTTTTTTTTTTTTTGCATTTTCGCATAGACTTAATACCATCTGATCAATTTTTTTTTTTAATTTGAACCGAATGAATCTATATAATAAAATACAGGTCAAACTCAATTTGATGACTTAAACATTGACCGTTAAAAAGTTGGTTACCATAAAAGTTAAGATATTTTTTGGTTACGATGTTATAATGGACGTCCAGTTGACCAATTGATTACACACTATTATGCAACATATTATACAGGTCATTCTTAAATTATGATTTTTTAAGCAATACGGCTAGAAAGTTATTCTTCTAGCGTGGATCTCTGTGATTTCCGTAACATTTCACAGACGAATTAACTATTTAAAACACGGGCATCATTTTCAATAAAATATTTGATTATTCAAAACTTTACAAATGAATATATAAGACGTTTTTGAAATATAAGATATTTCCTTTTCTAGATCCAAGAAATCTTCATCACGTACATTAATTAGTGCTTACACGATTCACGAGCAAACTAGCACGAACAAATATACACATTTTTATCTAAAAATGATTTTGCTTAATTTTTATTATATTCCTTTTTCCATATTTTGATCTATATAAATAATGAAAACACCACGTGATAACTTTCATGCGTCCGAAGCACTTTTCTGGTTATAACTTCATCAGGAACTCTAAATCCAAATATTTTAAAGCCAGGGATGTATAAGACCCGAGAGAGTTGAAGAGGTGTATGACCAAATGTACATAAAATAATAGCCAACTATTTATACCTCGGCTCCAATAAATCTCTTTGATTGCCCTTTTCTCTCTACATCTCTACAAATGCCAACTTTAGGAATATCTCAAAAAACAAAGCAAAAGATACCAAAAACACACTTAAACTCATAAGTCGAAAATACACTGACAGTGAAGTGCGATGACAAATAAAAAAAAAAAAAGAAAAACAACAATATAAAACTAAAGACTGAACAACACGAACCCAACCAAAAACCGGGGGTGAATAGAGTATGAGCTATCCCTATGTATATCAAGTCTTAAGTGTGGATTTAATGTTTTTATGCATTTGTTCCGACCCTAAATATTCCAAGATACGATAATTAAATTACTTTTCATATAACTTTCATTAAAATTCCGGAGCAGAAATGAATTTGAATTTTAAAACTATACGCATGTTAAGTTTATAACACTTTGTTTGTTTTCTCTTTTTTTTTCTTGGTCAGGTGCCAATGCAAAGAGGAATAAGAAATTGTAGTACGATTACCAAAGAGACAACTCTCCGCCCCAGACCAACTGATATAGCAGAAAAAACTATAGGTCAACTTTAGGCCTTCAACAAGGAACAAAACCCGTTCCGCATAGTAAGCTACAAAAGGCCTCAACATAACAAATGTAAAACAATTCAAACGAGAAAACTAACGATAAACAAAAATTCAAATCAGCAATATACTGTAACCACTGAATTAAATCATGTTAAAAGCTCCTATTTTTGACTTACGCGTATGTCATTTTGAATCCATTCTCTGAGTTTGAATATTATACATTATACATACATTAAACATGCACATCAAGGAAATTCCTTCGAAAACTCCATTTTTTCATTTTATCAATAACAAAAATCTTTATCATAATTGCAAAAAAAAAAAAAAAACAAACCCTAACGTGATGACATGCAAACATGACATGCACATAAGAACATAGAACACAAACCAAAAGGTTCTAAACAAGTCAAGTTAATAATATATACATGTATATAGATAATTGAAGGTAGTTCAACTGAAGATGATGGGTTTTATTTGAATGTTCTTCTTGAATTGTTTTGACGTATTGGCCTATTTCAATTTCCAAGTTAAGGTAAAAATACATTAATTTTTACAAAATATTTGGCTGACCAGTTCATAAGTCATTGCACGTAATGAACTCATCTTAGATACCAGGACTGCAATTTTATACGCCATACGTGCGCTTCGTCTACAAAAGACTCACTAAAGAAGATTTCGTCAAAGAAGTAAAAAAAGGTAAACAAAGTTGAGGAACACTAAGGGCCCAATATTTCCAAAGGTTTTGCCAAACACAGCTTATTTAATCTATTCATGTAGTAAATTCAGTGATGTTTGAAAATCTATAAAGAAAATTGACTCAAGAACGACAGCTGTAATAATCGGCAAAATATAAGCCTTGTGCAATTTTCTTTTAAGTCTTTAGTTGTAAACATGAGTGTTTGCATTCACCCTGACTGTTAGTTAAAAAATTGCAAGTTTGAAAATGATGAAAATGGTGAACGAACAAACCAGGTATATGAACGCTTTGTTTACATAGTTTAATGATATTTATTGTTATTTTTATAAACATTTACAACCCAAACTACTCGACTTCCTTTGTCAAATCATCGTGATAACACTCTTCAACGAAGTTTTTATATGTATAAATAAAGGCAACAGTAGTATACCGCTGTTCGAAACTCATAAATCGATAGAGATAAAAACAAATCCGGGTTACAAACTCAAGGATTAATTAATTGCGTACATTACGGCTGACTATTTTTTATGATTATTTCGTTATGAGCAAACTTTCAATTTAAATTTGTACCGCTTTGTAAGACTCGTTTCCGATTACAAGTATATCATTTCAACAACTTATGGACTAATTAGAACATTTGTTCGTCCTTCATACTGACCATTCACTTCGCAGTATTGAAGTGGAGTTAATTTGATTAAGTTAGAGTCCATCTGAACGTTATGGAATAAAAATGCAAACAATTAATTATCGAAAAAAGTATTGAAACTATAGACATCTTACATGTTAAGCGTTTACACTATTATGGTTTAAAACTTGAACAACTCTGCAAGGTTCTATTCCTTGCATAACAAAATGTAATAGTTCCATCGATCAAACGAAGAAATAATCAGAAGTAAATGTTATATATTGTGTGTGACTTGTCAAGTATCAAAGAGTAAACATACGTCATTCATTTATGACAGTCATATCACAAATTTTATTTACTCAACTAGTGATCTCTATGATTTGTTTAGATCGTTTAAGTTGAAATGAGAGTCAGCATACACAAAATTCGAAAGACAATTTATCAAGGTTGATGTTTGACCAATATGAACATAATTTGACTTTTTGTTCATTTCTAATAAAAACTTTCTTTTTAAGTTTGTAAAAAACTGAAATATTTTCATATTAATTTTGCAACCTATACGATTGGTATCCAATTTAGGTTTCACTAGTATTAACACTTTGCATGAAATAGGCCATACGATAGATATGTGTGATCCCTTATCTACTATTAACCCAGTGACCTGGACTAAAGAGGAGAACGTTTACCGCCACAACAAAACAACATATTTCCGAATGACAATTTTTTAAAATATTTTCTTAACTAACATACAAGAAATCCTTCACGTGCAGCAATCATGGTACTCAGCATATTTAATCGGATAAGACATTGATTCTTTTACTTTGGCTGCATGTTCATACGGTCTGATTATCAAAACAGAAGTCTTCATCAAATCTAGAAAAGCCTAGGTGATTATACTGCCATTCTTTAGTTTACCATTTGATAGAAATATAAGAGAAGCAGGTTAGCAGTTGGACAGTATATTGTTCACTACTTCTGGTGACCACCTTTAGATTTGTAAAACATTCTTGTGATAACCTTCTGTCAGTTAATTATAATTCCCATGCATGTTATAGTAAAGTATAGCAAAGAAACAAACACCATAGAAATTATCATGTTAGGTTTCATATATCAAAATAAAAAAAGACTTACTATTTTCTTGAATGCATTTCGAACTTGACAAAACTTGAATAAAAGTCAGACAATAAATAAATTTAGAGTACTGCCTACAGCAATCCTACCTTAAATCTGTTTATGTAATTTCTCTGTTTGTAAGGTAAGTTAAGGGTTATATCCAATTGTAAAATCACCTTACTAAAACTAGCTTAAGGCGTAGTTAATTCTGGCTTAATCTTTAAACGCATACGTTTTGTTATTATTTATAGACGTATATGACTTTGTATCTACGAATTTATACATCCCATAGAACTAAACTGACTTCCAAATTAACAACTGAATGGTGTTACTTCTGGAAAAGGAGAAAATCCAGTGAAAGCTATATTCTATACCCAAACAAACCCTTGGACCGTTTTGTATACTGACCAATGATACAGTGGATCTATACTCATGATATTGACAGTTGTTAGAAATACATTTTTGATTATGTCTGTAATAGTTATTGCAAACCATCCAGTTACGGCAACAATACGGTAAAATAAACAGCAAAAAAATGATAATCAATTTCATGATTATTGTTCATAGATAAAGTCAACATCACAGTTCTTCATTTCCTCTCTGTATATTTCATCAAACGTTTCATTTTGTGCTACAGTAAACCAGTTCTTCCAGTCGCCTATAACACCTAAAACGATAAAAGTAAACATTATATTACCAACTATAACTAATTTTAACATGATCGGGTATTGCTTTAAATGACTTGGTTATTGGAGATTATTATATCAAGAAAAAGGTAAAACATGAGTTCCTGTCAGATATTCAAAATCCTCTGGTTTTATCCATGAGGTGCCTTTCAAATAAATTTGCCCGCTAAACCCTACTAATCCTTTCATTTTTTATAATATATAGTTTAAAAGCCATTTTTATTTTTTTTTTTTATAAAATCTGGGGTTTTTTTTCATGGTTTTTGAAAGACAAAAAATTCTTTAAAAATCTAGAAAGAATCATTTCCCGCCAGATTTTCAATATTTTATATATTAAAAAAAGACTTTTATTAAAAATTAAAATAACAGTAACCCAATACAAATAACCAGTAGACATATAAGAAGTCACTTTATCTATTGGTATAATATTACCTTTTCGGAATAATGTCGATTCATGTCTGGGTTCAAGTATTCTTGTGGAATCATACTTGTGTTTTTTTATATTATCAAAACTGCACTTCTCTATCACCTCTTTAATGAAATCGTCATTGTGCGAGACATTTATAAACTCGGCCATTTTTTTAATCGTTGAGAACGGATGCTGAAACAGAGAGATGAAGACATTTTATAAGAGTATCATTTTCTAGAAGTGATGGTTTATATTGTAAAAAATTATACCACTTGCAATGTAACAGATAAAATTGAGAATGGAAATGGGGAATGTGTCAAAGAGACAACAACCCGACCAAAGAGCAGAAAACAGCCGAGGGCCACCTATGGGCCTTCAACACAGCGAGAAAATCCCGCACCCGGAGGCAAAACCGAGGATTCCGAATATATTTCTATAATAGAAAACGGGCAAAAGATGCATGTGCATGTAAGAGAATATTTCAATTCAAAGATAGTCCTGTGTATAAAAATCTTAATACATATTTACCTTCAATTGGGTACCAGTATATAAATCTTATTCTTTAGAGAAAAGCGCAAATATGCAACTTTCAAAATGGTCAGGCTAAAGACGTCAAAGAGTTAGAAAATTTGAAAAATTTGGAAAAAAAGTAAACGATAAGCCTTCATGGTTTGTTTGAAATGCTCACATTTGATTTTTTTTAAAGATAGTACGTACTTGTTTAAAAAAACAAGGAATAGTGTACAGATTGGAATGCTCAACATATGATTATATACACGGACACAACACATCTACATCAAAATGCTTATGGTCTACTAAATATTTCTTATAGGAACAGAAAATAGAAAAATTAGCTTAAGGTAATACGAATGAGGATGTTTGTTACTCTATTTCAAAATAGCAGGCTTTTCAAAAGACTGATCTAAATTGGAAGTATATGGATACAAGATCTAAAAATGCAGAAAAACATTGCAGGGTCTTGTTTTCGAGATATATGCCATCGAAAAATTGACGGGAAGTGATTCTCTCTTTACCTTCATATTTAACATTGGCACCGTTTTCTTTCATAAGCTATCAAAAATAACAAGGATTTCATCAGATTTTCAAATATGGCTTTTTAAAATATACATATATGTAAAAAAAATGTGTGGGCATTTTGAGCAATATTTTAATGGCACTACATTGATAAAACCGTGGATTCCGAATATCTGCAAGAATTAAAAAAACAAAGAGGAGCGAACATCCTTAAAACAAGGAAAAGTATACTTCAGATATAAAAAGTTGCGATATGTGTGCCAATGAGACAACTCTCCATCCAAGTCACAATTAATAAAGGTTAACCATTATAGGTCTAAGTACGGCCTGTAACACGGAGGCTTGGCTGATACCGAACAGCATGGTACCAAGGGCCCCAAAAAAGTCTAGTGTCAAACCATTCATTATTTAAATTTGTTTGTGTATGCGACAAAGAGAAGCGATCACAAAGGACAATTTGATGAAATCCGTTATATTTTATACATTTTTTTTTTGTAGATTGGTTTACGAATACCAGTGATTTACAAGTGGTTGCTGCTCACAAGGAAGCTATTAAACCAAGAGTTCCAAATGGTGAACTTGAAATCATCCCTTCGTAAATTTTACGGACGTCATCAAGAGTTGGTTGACCGTTATGGAATATCCGTTTCACAGATGATACCGAATATGTTCCTTATGTCGTAACTACAATCCCGTTCCCTTTTCACGAATGTGACCTACCGAATTAGACTATTTACCGGGTTTGTAATAACATGAGCAACACGACAGGTGCCACATGTGGAGCAGGATCTCCTTTTCCTTCCGGAGCACCTTAGATCTTATTTGTCTGTTTATCTTTTTCTTTTTTAGCCATGGCGTTGTCAGTTTATTTTCGATTTATGTGTTTGAATGTCCCTCTGGTATTTTTCGCCCCTCTTTTACAAACTTAAATGATAAATGAGCTTGAAGGCCCAATGGTGACTCCGAGGAGATATATCTTTGCTTTTGTTAAGTCCATGCGTGGATGTTATTTGATGTAATAATAGCAACTAGTAATTTTTATAACAGAACTGAATGCTTATTGTAATTTTATTGAAATGTAGAAGCAATGACCGAAGTACATTTTAGAAAATGTCATCTTACCGCAAACGATTCTAAGTTTTTGGAGAAAAAAATGTCAATTTAGGCACCTGTAAGTAGACAGTGTATGGCTAACTGAATGTTGGTAAATTGAATTCTTAGGACTTTTCTAGTTTCATTCATAAAAGTATGTAAATATAGTTGTTTGTACACTTACACATTTCAAATCTTCATATTTAACTGGTAGTATATTTGCTGTTTTAGTTTGTGCCGCCTTTTCAAATTCCTTTGTATAGTTGAACCAACCTCCATGTAAGTCGTCTGAAAAGAAATTAATTCAGAATATACAATTTAAAATTATTAATTGACAAAAAAAATTTGAATGTGTAACTGAATGAATTGTGATTTTTGTAGATAAAGTATAAGGCTGTCTGTTTTGCTCGTTTGAATTGTTTCACATTTTTCATGTTGGGGCCTTTTATAGGTGACTATACGGTATGGCTTTTTCTCATTGTTGAATAACGTAAGGTCACCTGTGATAGTTTATCTTCGTCATTTCAACTCAGGTGGGAAGTTGTCTTAATGGCAATCATACCACATCTTCTGATTTTTCTACAGTGTGCAGAGTGGTCAAAGGCACTTGACACTCCGTGCTGACACATCACAACATCCTTAGTTAAGATATCC
The DNA here is from genome assembly GCA_017311375.1 of Mytilus coruscus. Classification (NCBI taxonomy): domain Eukaryota; kingdom Metazoa; phylum Mollusca; class Bivalvia; order Mytilida; family Mytilidae; genus Mytilus; species Mytilus coruscus. The sequence continues at coordinate 23,714,071 of CM029604.1, read as the reverse complement.
GTGACTTCAAGTACAATGCTGCAATTCCATCATTCTCTATTATTGTGATGATGAATTAAAGACCAAACAGCCTATTCAGTTCTACCAGTGGTTTTTCCTTAAAATTTTGTGTGAAGGTATTTCATGATTTGAGGAACAAAATATGATAAAAAAAATTTGGGGTCACCGACTTAGTTTTGTCACTATAGTAACCTCAGTTTCGTGTTTTCCCGAATATTAACATAATATTTGCTTGTAATTTAAACTCTCAAAAAATCCCATTATATCAAACCTACAAGCATAATTCTTGTTTCATGTTAAACAGTAGATTTGTGTCTATCAAATACAAGTTCAAAAGTTTAAGACTCTTATTGTTTTGATCTTAAAAAATACGATTTATTTCATTCCCGCCAAAAAAAAAACCGCAAGAATGAAAAACGTTTCAAGTATTAAAAAATATCTACCAGTGATTTTTTCATAAAAATTTCAAGAAGGAAAGTGCCATGTGTACTCTTCAAAATAAAGCAAAAATGTATATGTCACCGACCTTTCAAAAAAGTTATGATTAATTTTCATGTTTTTGATCGTTCGTTTTGAAGAAAAGAGTTGTCTTTCTTCAGAACGTCGAATCTGACGTCATAGTACAAGTTTTCCTTGCTGGCGCACGATTTGAAAAATTGCAAATTGGACGTTTGAAACCCACATTTAAATTTCCAAGAATCAAGAATAACAACTATATTCACCTACTTTATTATCCGGTAATACAAAGAGATCACATGTATGTATCAGTATCAGATCTCATGATATTGTTGCCGCACACAATTAACCTTCAGAAACACCATCCGTCAGAATGAAAAATTGTTCGAAGTAACCTTTTACGACGCTTTAGAAAGGAAAGTCTGTTTTTGTCCTCTCCTTCTCATTAGCAAAGTCATTGAAAATAAAAAGAGAAATGAAAGATGACACTGGCTAACTTACAGACTATTTGACTATATTAGGGTTTTTTTTTTTGTCGCGTCAATTTCAGAACTTTGTCCTAGCGCACTCTTTCGCTACTGTTGACAGACGGACAGACATTAGCACGGACAGACTTCTTTATACCATTATGTGTCCCGACTAAGACGAGCGTATACAAATTATTCCATCTAGTTTGTGGATTCATTATTTCTGAATATTTAAAATATAAGAAAATTAAAATTATAGGTCACAGTATAATATATGAATTAAAGTTTTTGATTCTAAAACGTTTTACATCTATTTAACCTATCATAAAATACGATCCCCGTTATTACTACCTCACGTGTTTTGAATAAACGAGACAGTAAATATAAAACGCAAATAAGTTTTTAATTCAAAAATTGATTTAGAATCTAAGAAATAATTTTCCGTTGAAAACTATAAAGTATTTCTCAAAACAGGATGAAATATTATGAATCTAAATAGCTCATTTTGGAAATTAAAACAAAGACAAGGTTGTATGTATAGATTGACGGCATTGAAAATCGAAATTTGTTTTCAATCTTTCAGGTCATTGTAGCTTTTTGAAAGTGAGAAATTTTATGTTGGATCTTATTCTTGAAGCAATTGTTTTTTGTCATAAGTTAAATTTACAACAAGTTTAGTTTTAAAAACCGTAAATTTTGATTTTAATTCACATTCACTGAGTTAAAGAAATAAGTTAATCTCAACATTCATACGTTGCCAGTATATCGAAACTTCTAGAAAGTATTGTTTATCGGCATAACCTTATCGGCTTTGAAATGCTGTAAATAGAATTTTACTCCGTGATTTTAGTGGATGTAAACAGAGTGCACAAATATCTTTTAAATTGACTTATCTTGCTCGAAATTCTACTCCCATCTCCCCTTTGTGAGCAGGGGACAACAGTTATATACAGTTATAATTGACAATTCATAACATATGTAAAACTGGCTTACGGAAGAGGTTTATATGATAAATAAAAAAATAACTTTCATCTCTAATTTTCCTGTACACAATCGGTGCAAATGAAAGACAAAATCGGCGCAAGTGAAAGAAAAAAAGTGAAATGCATATCGGCGCAAATGTAAAAAGCCGAGTTCAAAATTAAATTTATATTTTTATTATCATTTTTATTAGAACGGATGTTACAGATAGTGTAGTATCTTTTGTGTCCATTTGTGTTTAATTTCCACTAGGTATCAGCGCGACGCTTAATTCCACTTTTCTTGGAAGACGTTGTTTTAAGCGAACATCATGTTGGAAGCCGTTAAAAACGCGAAATAGGACGTTATAATTTGACGTTTTCTTTCATGGCTAGAAACAACGTCATAGAGCTGTTATGTCACTACCAAGTTGCGTTAGTTGATGCGCTTCAACAATAGGCTCTTTGGTCTTTAAATACTACAAGTATGGTATGTGTACCTTTAAGGATCATATTATCAAAGAATTCATTCCACGTCCAATTAGGAATTCCGAGCTTTCCATGAAGAAATGTGTAGTTAGAAGCCCATCTATCTTTCGGATTTCGATATTCAGATATATAATGTTGAATCCATTTTTCACATGATGAGTTGGTAGGTGATGTAAAGGCAAATGTGTTGTGAATAGTCTAGGGTCATCTACTTCATCTAACTTATCAAAGAAGAATGCAACTAATTCCAAAATCATGTGATGTAAAGAACCTTTTGTATTATATTCTACAGACTGAGAGAGTAACATGGACAATATCTCATGGCACCAGTGTGTACCTGTAAAAAAATGTTTGTTGAACTCTTTATATGTGTTGGCTTGATCAAAGCAAAGGTGCAGATTTAAAACAAAACTTAAATTTGGTATTTATAAAACAGTAGACGAAATTGGTTCATATATAGTCTTAATAATTGTTGGACACATAAGTTCAATGGCACAAAAAGTCAAGCTTGGACTTCCTAGAATAAATGTGAGACTTTTTTTCAATAACTTTGACCCTTAATATCATTAAGATTGCCAAATTATATTAAAGAAAGTCCCAAGATACCAAAGTGATGTATTTACATTTGTAAGTCGAAATCAACCGACTCAAAATCAAGACTTGCCATTGCATCAGATCATATTAGTATATAAACACAACATAGAAAACTAAAAACAACATAAACCCCACCAAAAACCGGTCCGATCTGAAAAATTAACATATAAACACGGAATACAATAAAAGGTGTTTTACTTGAAATATTAGCTAAATTTGCAAAGATTCCGAAATTTCTCACATTAATAATTGTTAAAACAATATCGTAACAAATATTGATTTCCTCAAGATTTAAACGCAACTTTTTCCAACATGAAGTGATAGCGGTATCCAATGAACACATTCAACAGACCAGATGCGTTGACTGGCAGTAGTTTATACAAATGAAGAAAGTTCGATCATCTCGTATAAACCCCTCAAGTATCATACATCCATTATGTCCATGCATTTTTTTATTCTACCGTATTTATCGTTTAAAGTACGCAGTTGTGTATAATACGCGTTCCTTTTTCATCTTTTCAAAATTGAGAAAAAAAATAAATAAAAAAAACTAGATAAAAAATTATCAAGTAAAACATAGTACATGCTACCTCTATGAGAATACGCCAACAATTGTGATATTTTTAATTTTATATAGATAATACATAATTGTTAATAGGAAATGAACAGTTATAAGAATTATCAACTTTGATATTTCATTTTGGTCGTACGTGATGCACATCATTTATCATAAGAATTGGCAGAAATAAAAACCTGATTTCATAGTTGTACACAATAGTATATCTGTGTCTTTTGTTTTGAGTGTCCGAACAGTTTCTAAATGCTTTTCTATACCATGTTCCGTGATGAGGGGACCCGAAAGAAATGTTTCCTCTCCTAGTCGAGTAAACGGATAAATCATCAAACCGGAATCGATAACGCTAAAAAATAAACAAGAACAAACCTTAAAAACCTGAAAAAACCCAATATATATTAGGTGTGAGGGTTTCTGACAGCTGTTTAATACCAACGACATAAACGTCGAGCATATTTTGACGTACAAACGTTTCTTGGCAGTACATAGGAGTCACGATACTAAGCGGGAGTACAAAAAAAAATGGCTAAAATAATAAGGACTAACGAAAGTCTCTAAAGTACTATACTAAAAAATTATGAAAAAAAAACAAACCGAAAACCCGGGTGCACTCGTGTGTTCAGGAGGATCAGCAGCACTTGCATCAGCAGATAACATAATGTCTTTTGAGTTTTGGTAGCATGACGTATTCAGTCTGATTCACAAATCTTTAACATGTTTATGTTCGAATGAATTAATGACTAATTAATTACTATTGTCAACATAACAAGACCACCAATATTGATTGGTTGTTGTTTGCCGTCTACTTCCATGGACACTTTACTGCAACTCGTAGATCGTATCACGGAAATCGTAGAAAGTAGATAAACCGTTGTAGCCGACAGCTGCGTTAATAAGAAACATTTGTTTAGATAATCTGTCGAATAGTTTAACAAACATATTTTCTTTTTATGGTTTTTCGTGAAGCCAGATGAAAACACTGGTAACACTGTATTCAAAAGTATGTTTCATCGTGCATATGCTGTATTAATCCACTTTATTGATTGACTTTGGTTTGCTTATCGTCCGGTAGCAAAAATTTGATGCATATTCAAGACAAGGATAAATTAACAAATAAAACAATAGGTAGGTTTTTCAATAGTGGTCGACCGGGAAAAGAGAGCAGTAAATTTAGAGTTTGAACATATGTATTCGTATTCCGACTTTTTAAATGCCCATTTAGTTAGGTGTGTGAATTTTTTCTTAATAAGAATATGAGGCAAAGTGGTATATAGGGTAGAAAAATCAAAACTTTGAACAGATTCAAAATCACCAACATATGCATGCAATTTATCAAGTACTTCCAACGAGTTTTTGACACTCCAAAAGTAATTAATTCCACTATTTTCAAAGACCTTATTTGAACAATTTATTATCAGGTTTTTGATTGTACCAAGTGTACTAGTAAGTAGAATAGACAATTTAGTAGTGGAACAATGACTTGAAGACGAAATAAATCTATATTTGTAAGGTGATTTGTGTAGCTTCGGAAGCCAGTACATAGTTGGGACTTTCATTCTATTTGGTTCTGCTTGTAAAGAAGTAACTAATAGTTTATGTTTGTTACAGATATCGTTTTCTGAAAATGAAGTCAGTTGGAATGTTGGTGAATTGGTGATTTCCTTTTGCAGAACCTCAATGTAAAATTTACGTCAAACTATAATGATATTATTAACAGCTTTATCAGCCGGGACAAAAACAAATTCCTTGGCTAGTTCTTTTAGTTTATGTTTGATACGAGAAATAGGATTTTTATGGTTGTTGTTAAGAGTAAAATGTTCTTTAAAATGTTGTATACGTATATCAACTATCTTCATTACTGAATTAAAAAAAGAGTCCAAAGATTTTTTGTTAGCTTTTTCCCCGTTTTATCCATTTCAAACAGTAAGCACGAAGTGAGTCGTGGATGATATTACGACACTCATTCCAATTAATAATTGACGGGGGACGATATTTAGGTCCTTTACTGAGGAATGATTTTAACTCTCGGTCGCGAACGATGTTAAGGTCTCCTGTTATAACATTGGAAATTGGGCCATAAGTGTATTCGGAATTACTACAATTAATGACGTAGGTGTATTTTCACTGATATTTACATCTTTACAGACTTGGCTATAATTAAACACAAATTTCCGGGTAAATTTCTTGTAAATATAACAAATAAGAGGGAGTTCAGTATTATCAAAATATCCAGGAATTTGTTCTTTAACAGAATGGTCGTTAAAAATACCGGCAATATTTACAAAATCAAGACCTTTATTGACATACTTTATTTTAATAAAATGTTTTTTATGATCTTGAGGGCGATCAATTTTGGGAAACAGTTTAGAATAACAATATGCCATTATAATTTGAACGATTTCATACTTAGGACTGCAATATGAAATTGTGTTGCAATCCTCTAAAATTTTATTTAATTTATTTATAGGTAAAGAACAGAGCTTGGTTAATAGATAATGTCTGCCGTTGTTTTTTGAAATAGAAATAAGGTCCGAAATATTTGTATGATTGGTCCGAAATTGTCTTTGATTGCGATTTTTCTACGCCCATGAGAACGGTTTTACGATCAGTTTTAGAAACTATATCCAAAATGTTAACAGAATCGGTTCTTGATATATTACCAATTCCCATGATATTATCATTAAGACCGAGAGGGTAGACTGTCTGTAATTTTTTAATCCAATTTAATTCAATTATTTTCCGTGATCGTACAAACTTTGAATGAGATTCACCAGGCTGCTTATTTACTACTTCTAAAGGTTGAACTGTTAAATATCTAATAGGATGATTGTGCTTTTTAAGATTTTGATAAATGATACTTTTGAATTTATTGAGTCTTTTAAAACGATACAGGTGTTCTTGCGTGCGTTTAGATAAATATCGTCCAGTTTCACCTACGTACTGAATACCGCATCCCGGTTTGTTTCATGTGAGTAAATAAATAATAGTGTTTTTTTTCAAGTTTTATTAGTTTCAAAATTTAAAGAAAATGTGCGACCATTAAACGTAGACCTTACCGTATTGTTGGTGGAAAGACGGGGACATGTAAGTCATTTTTTGGCATGACACTTATCGATAGAAGGGTAACCACGATTTTTATTGTTAAAAATGTTAGCGATTGTAGTATTTTTAGATAAGCGATTTTGAAGGTTGAGACGTGTAGATACCCTTTGAACGAGTTTAGTATTTAATATTTTTCCATTTCTAAGCTTCATATTTGTTTTTGTTATGTGGATTTTATTAGAAAGGAGCAAAGACTGGCGTCCAGAATATGAACCAGCACACAATAAATTGAATTATGTGAATATGATAAAACTGTTCGGCTAAAGACGTCAAACGCTATCCGTCATAAATTACCCGAAAAATAAAACAAAAGATAGGGTATATCAGGGTAGCGACTGACGTCTGACTAATTAGAAGAATGGGGCTGAATGTTGAAATACTACTTTTTGAAAAATATTCCTAAAGTAAGGAACATAGAGAAGTTCTCGCTCGGACACACACTCCATAATCTAGTATATTATAAGAGCATAAACCTGAAGCACTCTACTGTCTCCACACGGCACTAAAGACAAACTCTGTAAAAATAAAATTGAAAATGGAAATGGGGAAATGGAAATAATATGCATCATCTGCAAACGATAGAGTAAACATCTTTAAAAGCTTAAACTTTTCTTATTGTATAGATGTCAGAATTTCTTTTACGTCAGATTAGCGCATTATTTTACTATGAACAGCAGAAAGCCCTTCATAAGAATTATAATTATATAAGTATTAAACAATAAATGTTACCTTTCGTTATGTAATTTTAGTGGAGCATCGTGTGCATCCGCCATTTTAAGTTCCTAACTTGTGTACAGGTAATGTTTGTGATGATATGGTATTATTTACATGTAAGTGTATGTTTACGAAGGTTAATCAATGCAGGTAAAATAACTGTGACAAAATGCAACAGGTAGAACGCCGACTATGTTAGTTAAATTGATAGTTACAGAAAATATAAATGTGTGTGTATAAAATTCGGAATGGATGAATTATTTTGGTCGGGAGGGTGGGGAAAAAGTTATGTTTTCAAATTCTTGCCCTGTTATGATCAACATAATATAAGGATTTTTTTTTTTTTTTTTTAATTTTACAGTGAAATTAATTTTTGAAATAAGTGGTTTTCGCATACTCAATTCTACTTTGGAAGAAAAATCAATATAATTTATTTTCAACAGACCAAATAAAAGAATTAGTTGTTATTGATGATACATTTTTTTTTCTAATTATAATATATAACATACTATTTGGCTTTCCTTTGTCATGGACGGATAATGTTCATCAATACTTGTTTTAACTTTCCCGTGGTTCCGTACTTATACATCCCGTTATTGTGCTATTGTGCTGTGGTAAACTTTTGCTTAATCAATGTGCTTTGTCTATATGCCTTTTTTTGTGTTTCTTTATTACACATGACGTGGCTCTGTACTTATACATCCTGTCATTGTGTTATGGTGCTATGGTAAAATTTTGTATTCTTGTCTTTCATTTTTGCTAATGTGCTTTGTCTATATACCTTTTTGTGTTTCTTTGTTACGTATTTGTTTGTTATCATTTTAATTAAGATTATAACACAATGTTGATTGCTGTACCTCAATTTTTGACATGTTTACCTATTGTGTTTGTTTGTTTGTTTTGTTCACACATCGTTGTCAATATAATGGAATTTTAAGCGACTGGTATACAAGTGAGTGGTTTAGGTAGCTTTAAAACCAGGTTTCTACATTATAAAATGCCTGTACCAAGTCAGGAATGCGACAGTTGTTTTCCATTCTTTTGATGTATTTGAGTTTTTGATTTGCCATTTGATTAGGGACTTTCCGTTTTGAATTTTCCTCGTTGTTCTGTATTTTTCTGATTTTATTTTTTTTGTTAAAATTGCTAGTTTTGAAAAAAAAATCATCTAATGTAATGAAATACTAATCAAGTTCTATTTTGAAAGGAGTTGGTTCACTAACCAATAATTTTGTTCCTAAAAAGCTGATTTACTTTTAAATGCGATGATGTGAAAATCAAACGAAGAAATATGTTGAAATGTCCAATCTTTTTTAGATATAAACAATTTTGGACCAATTACGTAATACGTGACTCCAAAGGAATCAACGTAACTTTTAAACCGGTAAAGTTAATTTTCAGGATAAAGGACGAACAAGAGTTGTAATTAGTTTATTCATGTTATTAATTATCTATACTACTAAAGGAAGAGACCGATTTCATTGAACCGAAACTCCTTTAAAACCATACAAAGTCAGAAATATTTGTGATATGACGTAAAAAATTTAGTGTTTTGTACCGCCTAAATTTGTCTTAGAAACAATCTTTTTTTCCACAAAAAACGCCAATTTATGAAAAAATATCCAAATTCGAAGACTGTTTTCGATCCGTGTCTTATACGCTTTCGCGCATGCTCAGTCAACGTACTGCCCGCGAAATCCAAGTGAAAGTAAGACGAAAGGATAGAAAATAGGACAGTTAGGCATATAAGGATGTATTGTATTGTAAGTGCATCATTATGATACATTAAATTAAACGAAATCCATCTTTTTTTTCGCAGGTGCAGAACTGTCCAAAAATGAAATGGGCGTTGGACGTGTCGAAATGATATCCCCCTTTTTATGTGTATACACAGGCAGCCGACGTCCGGACCCCTCCCCCTTTTTATGTGAATATTACCGCGATTTCGAGGCCATCTTCTAGATGAGATAATATGATAGAAACGTCATCTTACGCAGAGGATAACGTTTTGACTTTTTAATCATAACAATGGAAATGCTGTAGATGCATATACTTTTTTCATACGTTTTGAACACACAATGTTGAGGTGGACAACATATTTATATATTTAATAGGTAAACAGTACTTGAAAAGCTATGAACCGGGATTAAATGGGTTTAATACGAGAGAGTGAACTACCACCATTAAACTATGTATTTACGAATGACAAATATTTTTTGCAATAGTTTTTCAATCAACCATGAATTCCTACGTGGAGCAGTCATGGTTCTCATCCAAATTTCACAAGAACAGACATTGATATCTTTAATTGACTTCATGCTAATATTCTGAAAGCCCTAAGCACGAGTATTTAAACCAAGTATGAATAGTCTAGGTGAACATACTACCATTCCTTAGTTTACAATTTGATAATATAAAAAATAAAGACTAAAATGAACTAAATTTTATTTATTATAACCCGTCTGAAAGAAGAGAGATAATGGATAATTGAATCTTCTTTTTTGAGTCTCCATCTATATCGAGTCTAGTCGATAAAATCTATTTCATAGCATACTATAACATTCATGCCGTAGGATGGCATATTTTTATGTCAACGAACACCAAAGAAGACCCGAAGAGCAGAACAGATTAATTAAGCTGCTTTGAGAGGTATAAAAACTGAAAAAAGTGTAAGGTGAACATTTTACAAGAATGTTCTATAAAGGAAATCCAAGATAAACATGTTGGACTCGGTACTAAAAACAGGCTTTAGAAAAGATAAATTCAAGACTTATTTAGAAGTATCTATAATCTGTCTAGGAATAAGTTTTTGTTATCATTTTCACATTTATTTTTAAAGATAAGCTATATTTAACATATTCATGTTTTTTATCCTTTCCATATTTCAAAGTAAATGTATTTCATGTAACAGCATTTCTAGGATGACACACAAAAGTAAAGATTGAGCAACACGAACCCAACTAAAAAACAGGAGTGATCTTAGAAGCTATGGAAAGATTAAGCAGATCATACTTCCATAGTGACAACCGTTCTGTGCAAGTAAAACTTCGGTGACAAGTTGCATTCATAAACGAAAAAAAGAGGACGGTTTCGACATGATCGACGGTATCAAGAAAAAAAGACCGTAGAGGACAACAATTCTAACCAATCACTTAACAAAAATTAATAAGGTCAGAAGACAGCTCCTTATCTACTACTTGTGTTATGGTGTAATACCACCAAATCATAGTACGTCACATCCGGTTGCATACGAAAATAGGTCGAAAAAAATATTCCCTTGAATTTGACAGTTGTAGGTAATTGATCCTACATTTCATTGCAGTAAAACATTTCTGGGTCATAAACATATATCTTGGGTATTTCAAAGCACCATTATTTTTTTATTTGGGGTTTCGATAGAATATTTTGGAAACTTGAGGTTACATGGTTACTAAAGCTTGTACACAGGTTAAAAAGGGGAAAATTTGATTGGTTAACTTCCAGTGATGGTTATTTTCTTATATGCAATGAAATGTTATGTGAATTTTTTCTATAGTACTGGACAGGATAAAACTTTACTCATGCCAAGTATTTCTTCATTTGAAACAAAGATAAATTCTGCACAATTTTTTGAAAAGTGCAAATTTAACAAAGACTAATAGGGGAAAATCAATGGTGGTATTACACTTAATATGGGAAGCTGTACATGCACCTTTGATCTTGTGAGTACTCTCATGGTTTAAAATTTCTTGCTATTTAAGTGAAATATTACAAATAGTGAAATATTCTGAGTGGATTGAGTCTCCAAAACACATTTTATGAGAAATTTTCCTTGAAATAGGGACTTTACCCTAAATATTAGTTGACAGAATAAGCCATACTTACAGTTTTGGGGAGCTTTTTCTCCTTATTTCTTATATTCTGCTATACTAGAAAATTTTTCCTAAGAAATACTTTAAAAAATATATAGTTTTAAGTAAATGAAATTATTTTTAAAGCAGTAACAACAAATTATTCACCAAGAGAGAAGCTTTTATGTCCCTCTCTGGAAGGCGGCGTATTTTAAAGTTTTACGTAAGTACTTATTGAACCCTCCTTGGAGACAGTAAACTTTTATATGGATAGTTCATTCAGCTTGAATACTTCAATTAATAATTTATTATAACGTTTCTATCATAAATAAGTGAAAGTTACCCCGATGATTTTATTTATTGGCATAAAAAGTAGAAATTTTGAGGAAATGAGAGGTATAAATGTGTTACCCTTTAAGGGCATACGATACAGTTACAGAGGAGGTAATGACGTTGCTAACGTAAATTGTTATTTTCGCGACGTCAAACTATGACTTATCGGGAAAAGATTCAGTTTTCGACTGATTTTATCATTCAAACTTATTTAACTTGAAAACGAGTTCATGGACCCCTCTTTTTAAAATGCCATTTGGTTTGATTTCGCGAGAAGATTATGTGTGCCAATTTTCATGAAAACGTAAATAGTGCTATTTTTAAATTTGATAAATATACAGCAAAAATGATGTTTTTTCTACATTCATGAACATTTGATAAATATAAGTTATTTCTGAATAAAAATGTAAAATATTTAGGATACTTATAAAATACAGAAATTACAAATTATTTAACAAAAACTATTTGTGCTTATCTTTTAAAACAAAAAGCTATATCTTTCTTTCGAAAGGGAAAATACGGCCACAAATCCGAATTTTGAGCAAATATACAAAATTTCGACCTCATTTTACTCAAAAAGTAGCACATGAAGGTATATTTTTTATTGCATATTTGATTTAATCAGTTAAAAAAAAGTCTATATGGAAATTTTTATCAAAATGTAAATACGGGATCAAAACTGTATCGTATGCCCTTAAGCCTGGCAATACAGTTACTATTTTTTTTAAATTGAGAATAAGGATAGAATATTATATAATTTATCTCACAAAACTGTGCGCAAATTCCGTGTTTTTGTACCAGTATTTCAATCTGATAAATGGAGTAATGGTTTGTTTCTGTATAACTCCTTTGAATATTTAAGATAAAAAATGGTATAGAAAACCCCCGATTGACAACAACACGCGATCATTATCAAAAGATTTCTTTATCAAACTATAGTAGTTTGATCTTACAAAAGAATGATCTATCGTTCTGAAAGAAAATAACTCCATATATAAAGGTATATAGTTTGTTTAGTCATTTAATTCATTTGATAGTAAACGTGTGTTGTTGCCAGTTGGTTGTTAACTGTACAATTTATAGTAGTCGTTAAAGGTTTTAGGCAGAAATAATCCTTTCCCCCGTTTATAAGACTAAAATACCAAAATTAAAAGAAGCCAAATTGTATTATATGAATGTGTCTGATTATTAAAAAATCAAATTTCAATCTTATTTGATGTGCTGTTACAGATCATTTTTATTTTCTGTACATCTTCATTCGTGTGAAACAGTATTTTTCTGACTCAGGATGAGATATATAGTTATATATAATTTTCTACAACAAAACTTAAAATGAAATCAATATTTTAATGGACAAATTTGACTACCTGAGACTAGCTTTATAATTTATTACACTTTTGTCAATACTTTGCTCAAATAATGACATTTAATAAAATATTACTGTTAAAATGATACTACAAAAAAAAAAAGAAGCGAATACCGTTATTGTTAAATTTCAATCGCATATTGCGTTTAATATTTTAATTAACCCAAGAATAAAAGCTTGGAATCATAATGAATCTATCTAACTTTGAGGTAAGATTTTTCCTATCGTTTTGTATTTTTTTTCTTCCTTTTACAAGTAATTTTGGCATGTTCGCATTTCATTTGTTGCTGACCACAACTGTTCTTGATGTTTTGTTGCTAACCACACCTGTTCATTTCATTTGTTGCTGACCACAACTGTTCTTGATGTTTTGTTGCTAACCACACCTGTTCATTTAATTTGTTGCTGATCACAACTTATCTTGATTTTTGTTGCTAGCCACAACTGTTCATTTCATTTGTTGCTGACCACAACTGTTCTTGATTTTTTGTGCTAGCCACAACTGTTCATTTCATTTGTTGCTGACCACAACTGATCTTGATCTTTTTGTTTCTAGCCACAATGTTTATTTCATTTGTCGCTGACCACAGCTGATCTTGATTTTCTGTTGCTAGCCATGATGTTCATTTCATTTGCTGCTGACCACAACTGATCTTGATGTTTTGTTGCTAGCCACAAGTGTTCATTTCATTTTTTGCTCGATACAAGTGTTTCTGTCTTTTGCTGATGATTTCAACTGTCTTTTGTCGTTCACTACTACTGTTGTTGCTTTTGATCACGATTTTTCTGGTCATTAGCTGATTACCATAACATATCTTGTCTATTGCTGTTGTTCATTTCTGTTCTTGTCAATTGCTGTTTACCACAACTGTTTAGGGAAGTCATTTTGTCTTTTACTTTTTTTTTTTTTTTTGCATTTGCTTTAGACCACAATTGTTCTTGTAAATTTGCTGGTGACCAAAACTGATCTCGTCATTTGCTTTTGACGACAACTGGATACTGATAGAGCGATACAATTTCACAAGTATACCATATGACATGCATACAACATGAACATAAAAAATAAAGAGACAATAATGAAAATATGTATTGGAGACATGATTTTACGGTTTAAGTGAGTATTAAATATGCAATTTATATGCTGAAAAGCAAATAATTTACTCAGCGAACAGCGCTAAGGCCATAAAGTAAACATGTAGTTTAATACTATAAAACTAGGCTTGCATTTGATATTTTATCAACTGAAGTGTTGACAGGATTCCTGTTTGTTGTCAAAAGAATCGTTATGTATGAGTAATATTCACATTTCTGGTTTAAAAAGTTATATGTAATGGGTTTGTAAAAAACTCAACAGTTTTATGAAATATAATGCATGTCACACATGTATCATGTTATTGCTTACTCTCACTTCTTCTTAACTCTTTTAACTTCTTTTTAACTCTGATGGATAGTTGTCTCATTGGCAATTATTCCACAACTCCTCATTTTTATATCACGGTGCTTTACTGCTTGAATGAAAATGGTCTAGCACGTTAACGGTTGTGAATAATTATCATAGTCATAAAACAAAATAAATCAACAGTAGATGAGGTGACATAATAAGAACTGGAACAAACTCAAAAAGTCTCGCAATCTTCTATATTTTCTATTTTGTGATGTGCAACTTAATAAAAAAACGTCGTAGCAATCTTATCACATTATTTTATATTTTCATATATTTTAAGTAAGGCGGAATTTACAATAATGTGCCAGAGCATGGTTATACACATCTTCTTTTGTGCTGCTTCCTGGTGACTTATGAAATAATCTGCTAAACCTCGACTTGAAATATGAAGTTGTTTTGATTAAAATTTATCTAAATGACGTATACCATATGATAGACCTGAAAGTTCGTTAGTATTAGAACACACCCGTGACATCGCAGGTCCGTGACTGAATTAAAGTACATGTATATCTTTATTTTAAAACACCCAATGCATAACATCGGTACAGAGAGGCAATAGCATTAAAAAAGTAAAACCCACAATTTACAATAAACGAACTATACATACATATGAAACTAAAAATGTTAAATAGAAAACATACAGAAAACATAAAGTATATAAGAGTTAAAAATCAGGAGGACAAACGCAAGTATATACGTATTAGATATACGTGCAGAGTTTCTTTAAAACAAACACTATTTTACTGAATTCAGGCTCAAATTGGACTGATAATAACACATGCTTTATCAAATGAAATCTGCATATGGATGATACTAGTGACCAATATGAAACTCTTTTCATTACTACGAGTTATAATTATTTTTTCTACTCAAATAACAATTATGTCACCCCTTTATATAAGATACAACTATACAAAATCAAGAAGCATTTTACCAATGATTATATATAAGGCACTGAATATCGTATTTTTTCGTGGGCATGGATTGTTGTTGTTGTAATTTTTGCTTTCAATAAAATAATAGTTAAAAAAAAAAAAAAAAAAAAAAAAAAAAAACGGTTTGTCCCAAGAAAATGTAGCTATAACCATATCGATATCATCTTAGATTATGATTGTCCTTTAAACAAAACAAAAAAACAATTTTGATGGTAATTTTTTTCCTGAACAGACTATTTCCTATCTTGATCCTGTAATATTGGATTCGTAAATGAATACACATTATTTTTGTTCGTATTCCGATCAGCATGTAGTTTACGTTAACGCCTTTTGTGATACACATAACCAAAAGTTAGCAATAATTACACATCCATCGATAAGTTCTTATAACTTCCGTGTGTGAAAGCATTGCATGCCAATATCAACGTGTTATTGAACTTTTACTATAATTATCACAAGAAATGTATACTCACTAAAACAGGTCGGTAAGTCAAACAGCACGATTGCTTTGACCTAACAATGTATACTATTAACAACGTGTTGCTAGTATTTTGTAAAGTCAAACTTGAAGATTGCTAGGAATTAATAATAACACCATAATTCGCGTGATGGTCAAACCTAAAACATTGGGAAAAAATCAACAATTGGTTGTAAATAAAAAAAGGAGTATGATGCATTAAATTGAGAATTAACTAATAAGTGATGATTGTTTTTACAAAACATCTTACTCCTCTAAAGGAAAAGTAAGTAATAACTTTGAAAGAAGTTGTTTCCTTTATTCATGAAAATATGAACATAGATGTGTATAAGTTAAGCTTACCTTATTTCCACTTTGTTTTAAGATTAAGATATATCAAACCCTATATAGATGATGTGAATTTGATCTTCGTGTTACAGCAGAGATAAGTACATCATACTTCAAATTCGTATGTACAGTCAGATTCCAATATTTGTAAGGCTTTCTTTTTAACAATGGCGTTGTCAGTTATTTTCGACTTATAAGTTTGAATGTCCGTTTGGTATTCTTCGCCTCTCCTTCATAATTAATTTGATAACTCCTATCCTTTATTATTGGATGACGCTATTATTAATGATACGCAATGATCACAGCAACAGCACCGACAGTATTTGACCACAGCTTTGTTACAAATCTACATAATTTTAAACACAGCTACTATACTGGATAACAAGACAAACAATTAAGATATTCGTATTACATAGATAATTAAACGCATTGAAAATTGAAAAACTAAAATGATACAACTAAAAACTAAGTAACAACACATAGTTGCATTATATGAAGTATCAAATTAAATGAATCCTTGAAACAGAGATTTTAAATGTTTTTTTTTTTTTTTTTTTTTTCTGGTGGGTCTTGGGATACAGAGACCCACAATGCTAAATGATTCGAATGCTTAAAAACATGACGCAGAATGACGCATATTTTAAGGAAACGCAACGAAATTTTCCATGACGGAATATTTAGTGCGGAATGTCTATAAAAACGTGCACATATGAGCATTGTGATACAAATGCAAGTTACAGTTTACAAGATTTATTGATCTACCAAAATACAGTATAAAAATAGCACAAACGTTGCGTAGTGTTTGTACCGATATATCAGCAAACAGCGGACAAACACCGGTACGCAGTTGACAATAAACTTAATGTTCTTCAATAATTCTTTGTTGACCATTTACAATATGGTTTGTACTAGGATTATTCTTGAAATATATATAACGGACACAGCTGTTATATGTTCATATAGTATGATAGTTGTTGACCGAAATAGTGGTGGGAAGGTGGGATTTTCAATCACTGAATTATACTCCGTACGTGTATTTAAAATGAAGTAATGAAAAAGTTTGTATTACCGCTAACTCTGGCGAATTTCCTTGTGGAAAGGTACGGCGAAGTGTCAGATTTTACATATAAGTTACCAACATAATAATAGTATTTGTAAAATTAATAAACTCTCATGTAAACATAATTTAATACTTAAACACGATATTACCATAATTTATATAAAAAGTATAAAATTACTTTATACATTAATCTCTTCCCTCTGGTATATATGCACACTTGTCATCTAATCTTGATCTTCAGAAGTTAAACAGTTTAAATATGACACTTTAAAAACTGTACGTTTAAATTAAATTACATATTATCGTCTGATAAACTAAAGTGAAAATTTCGCTTTGTCATACATAGGTCCGGGTGTTCTTATAATATTTCTATCATTGGAATTGCAATTCATTTCTTAACCAAAAATACCCTATCTCTACGCAAATATAGGCATACTTTTAATAACCGAATAAGGGAATATCCTGTTATATTCATCTTATTAAACAAAAAATCTTGCAGTTTAATTTGGTATTGTGTACCCATGTAACGGTAAAATCCCCGATTTATCATTGCCAATGCATTTGCTGCAACTGCTCTCCACATCCAAAGAAGATACTTTTCAAATTCCTAATTGGAAGGATATTAGTTTTGTTATGTGTGTTACTTTTTTTTACAATGGGTATCTTCTATGTCAGATCATGAATTGACAAGTAACATTTTTTTGGTGATGTAAATATTTCAGTGACATATTGGGAATTGTGTTTAGGCATGACATGTAAATTTCTCTTATTTTCTCTAAAAGGAATTTTTCTTAATAAAGAAAAAGTGTAGGTTTTGTTCAGTGTATAACTGAAAATATTAGTTTTAACTCTGTTTGAAAATATTCGACTGTTTTTAATGAAGATAAGTTTCATGCAATATACTTCAGAAACATTTCAGCCAAACAAATATGATGTGTCTTTTAGGTTTACTACCTTTATATAAGAAGGTCTTGTCAAGGTTTCATCAAGGTTTTATCACTCCTGGTTTTCTGGGTATTAATGACATTTCTAATACTTGTGTCGTTAACTTTGTCATCATCATCATCACCATCATCATTAATATAAGTAGAAGAAGTAACAGCGGTTATTTAAAATGGTGGATGCATTTCATGATTAAAAGAAAACAAAATTGGTTATGATAACATGGTTATTTACATTCGTATAAATATAAAGCAATAACTGTTTGTATACAGTCCGGCTATTTTATCTGAATTTACATTTTATTCTGTATGCTTTGATTCTTTCACTGTTATTATAACTCCATTATGTTAAATCATTGCCTCATTTTGGTTTGTTATAACACGTGTTCAGTACATTATTTCTCTATGTCGGTTCATTCCGGTACATGCTTACTTCATGTCGGTTCATTTCGGTTCATTTTGGTGATTATACTTCCCGTCCATTAACTGTCATTTAAAGAAGTCAAATTTCCGCTCTTGATTATCGGATTCAATTGTACTAAAATTATGAATTAAAATGATCGTGTTGACACAAACTAGGGGCTGCCCCTTTGTCAACAGTAAATTAATTTTTGAAGTTGATACGGAATATTTACAAATGATTTATCAACAAGGTCATGGTATCGTCCGATGAATTTTTTGTTTTAGAAAAAAGACGAGACGTTCCTTGACATAACCCTGTTTATCAACTTTTTGCTCAGACACTGGTGACGTTTCATAAAGTATGAGTAGCAGCTGTTGTTCTGCAACCCCAAAAAGCAATAAAGCCCCAACTTGAAACAAAATCCTTCACCCTAGTGTAAGTTTAAGACTGCCCGTGGCAGATGTTTGAACGTAATATTATTTGATTAATGTTGGTCCCGATTATTATATTTCTAAAAATAACAAACACAAAACCAAATGATATACAGTAGTGATTGATATTTTATGAGGAAAAGTGTATTACAAAAAGAAACATTAAACATGTTAAACAGTTGGGGCACTTAGCGAACTCCATAATATTATGGAATTGGCTAATTTCGACTGTATTAAGAAAATCCATAATATTATGAGATTGAATAATATTTCTAGTTATATTATGCGAGGCCATAATTTTGTAAATTATTGAATTTCATAATTATGCAGGAAAAATTAAATTTTACAAGTCCGAAAACAATTTTCTGGGCACTGCCAACAAGTTCGGTATTTTTTCATCTTAAAATGATATTTTATGATCATCTTTTGATATTGGTCATCCGACAATCGTTGCTTTTCTTCGTCTTCATTATAAAATCTTACGACACGCTTGTCCATAATCTGGTACAGCATTTTATACAAGAAAGACAACTCGTGTCGTCTTATATGCCATATTTTTGTTAAAATTGTTATCGTTCCTTAAACAATGAATAATCGTCTTGTAAAAATAATTGTGTCAGCATCATTGTAGAAAACAAATGTTTCAGCTGACCTCTTTACAATACATTTGTTTTATTAGGGGAGGGTTATCAAAAGTAGTACATTTCTTTCTGTGTTCTTTTAAATTTGTAAATAGCTATATATACATTATGTATAAAACACATTACTTTCGCATGCTTCTATGTCTTGATTTTGACGAAATTTAATTATGGATTAAATTCACAACTACGATTAGCCAAAGTAATAATTTGTTCATAACATGGAATTATCATTGTTTCAATCCAGTTTATGTTGCACACAAGCGATCTATTATGTTATTTCAAACGTGTCAAGGTTACTATTATTGTTTGTGTATATCGGGCAAGGTAGATAATTTAATAGACACATGCAAAATATTTTTCCTATTCATAATGTTCCTTTCCAAGTCCTTTGAACTTAAAGTTTTCTTTGCAAATGAAATCTCTTTTTGTCTTACATGTAAAGAAACAATTATGGTTCTTTAGTCTTAATCTTTAGATTGAAAATCGAGACATCAAGACAGAAATTTAAAAGAAATCACTGTTTGTTTAAACATATCCTTAAAACTAAGGCAAGTAGAAATAAAATATAAATACTGATGTATTACCAATACATATTTATTGCGACGTCAGCCAATGTTTGAAAATAGATAAACCTGCGTATTCATAACAGTACTATGATTTTGTTCCTCTACACAACACGTCGGAAAACAAAATTAAGTTTTATTGATCTACGAGAACCACAAACTTAATTCATATACAATTATACAACAGAAAAAAAGATATAAAGATTAAACTATTTCAGTGTGAAGCAAGGTCATGTAATACAATATTAAGTAGTTTACCAGTATGTACAATTGATAAGAAACAGATGACATAATTTACGTTTGATACGAAAATTTATACACATCACAGAATGAATTCATAATTTTAATGTCTTGTTGAAATAAATGCACAACGTAGCTTAATATCTGAGTGCAACCTGTCAATATAAGTTTGAAATGTCGGTGATGACTTAATTCAATTTAAAGACATGTATAATACACTTTTATTTTTTTATAACCTGTTCACTTTTAACAAAATATTTTATTTCATTTTATTAATCTAAATTTATGCATTTGACTGCCTTTGCATAGCATTACATCAAATAGTTTGTAAGACAAAATATAATACAGAATAAAATAAATAAATACACTAAATATTTAAATCAGTTGCTTTATCCGATAGAATATAATATACATTGCATAAAGGTCTGATAATTGTTCTATTATCTTAGCTAATATTCTAAATCTAAACTGTGTTGGAAACACCTTTATTCTTTATTTTCTGAATTAGGAAGTATTATTTCAAACTTTTTAAATTAAACCAATCACACATAAAATACATAAAACCAACAAATCAAGATATATCGTACAGTTTATTGCATCTTTTCAAATCTCCTATGTATTGTTAAGCAAAGAAAATGAACACACTATTAAAGTTTAAACTCATGACCCTTATTTAAAGTATTTTCTATTATCAGAGTACTATATATGCAACATTATATATGCTATGATGGTACCGCCACGTTGTTGATAGCACGCTCACCTGGAGTGCGGATAGTAGACTTTAGATTGAGAGTAATGATGATTGCTCCGGATTCACAATAATGTGTCCGGGTAGGACGACATGTCTTATTGCAGAATCATACTTTGTGAAATAGCACCACTGAAATCCTGCTCAGTGTGTCAGACTAGTACAAAGCCGGGTCCATATGATATTATTAATTTTTGTCCTGCTATCAAGGGAAATGTCTTTCAACAGTTACAGTTTAAACAAGTGAATTTATATATGATACATTCCCCTTTAAACCAATACAATAATGCACCTTTATAACATCAATTCCATATATGAATGTTATTACCAAAGTATACATAAATGTCGCGCTCCAAAAGTACCCCAAAAATACAACCACTTCCAGAGTCTGTGAAAGTCACCTATCATCTACAATATACCACAATTCATAACCATACTCTATCGATGCGCTTCTCGATTCTAGTATATAAGTTCATTAATTTCAAAGCTGAGAAACGCACCGATTCGTTCATTCAAAATAGGCAGTAAATACAAAAGGGACAAATTAAAAGCATCCAAGAAAAGTGACAATACCGTCCAAAAGCACTAGAAACGACCAAAAACATAACAACAGTCTGCATAACACGTCTAAGAAATCAACCGTATAAAGACCGATAAACTCGAGTCCCATTTACAACCGGATATGGCAACACATACTCATCTGAAACTGTATAGAACCGAACGAAAATGCAGATGATTTTGACACTGTTCAACCTCTGGTTCATGGACATCTTTGAAAACTAAAGCTAATGAACGAAGAGTTATAAAGAAGTCTTATTTTCTTTGGTAAAGTGCAAGACAACGTATTTTTCCCGAAAGCGACATACCAACCGTATATACAAGACAATCCATGCACTTAAATTACCCCATAATTAATATTATGGTATCCCATAATCGAAGATATATTATGAGAATCAATAATATTATAAGAAAGCATAATGTGTGAATTAATATTATGCAATCAGATAACTTTGAAATGCATAATAATGCATCAAAATAATAAAAATCGAACACATCGTGATAACGATTTTTGGAAAATGTTTTGTTTCGGTAGATTTGTCTCATAAGATAAACACCGGCAATGTATTGTTAAACATTTGCATTATCTTCTTTACTGAAACATAAGTATGTTTTAAATTTGTGAAACAATTCTTTGAAATAAACCATTTACCTGTCATTTTCTTTACTTTTTAAAAAGTTTCTTCTGCTGTATATTTATCAAATTGAAAAAAAAAAAAAACATACCTGAATGAGAGGCAAAGGATACCCGCAGGACACAAAAGCCCATAAGTCGAAAAATAAACTGACAACGCCGTGGCTAAAAAGAAAAAAAATCTTAAAACAGTACACATTACAGAAGAATAGAAAATTAAACCAAACGAAAGACAATTCTTCGAATATCTATCCAAATAAAAATATATGACAATAAGATCGCTATCACGATGTGTTCGATTTTATATTTCATGCATTATTATGCATTTCCAAAATTATTGGATTGCATAATATTATTATATCTTATAATGTTATTGATTCTCATAATACAACTTAGATTATGGGATACAGTAATATAAGTGGATGGATTGTCTTGGAGATTGGTACAAATAGTTTTCATAAATATAAAGGACACAAGTCATTCTGAAAACACGGGTACACGTACTAGTTTTAAAATATGGATCAAAATCAAATGAATATATTTAAAAGGTCAAGCAGATACACATCAATTCGCAATAACTACTCTACTCTACCGCATGTCAACATTCACGTACTTTTATATTCACTTAGATACTTGATCACACCAAACAGCATCTTATATTAATTGTAACTGTTACAGTCAATCCGCATGTGTGCTGTAGTTCATTAAATCAAAAACCTAGAATTGCTCATCAACAACGAATAATCGATTTACATGTTTACTATCATCATCTAAAAACTGATTACATGTGAGATGTGATGTAAGAATTTACGGTTTCAAGACAACATAAATACTACGTATACATGTTAATAACAACCATTTCTAGTTAAAGATCCAATGGCATACATTGAATATCAATATTGATGTGTGCTATAAAATAGCTAGTTATCTAAACAACATGATTTTTTTTTATTATCAAAGAAAATACCGATTATAGGCACAACTATATTCTGGTTGATATTCGCATTATTTATTTTTAAAATGTTGTCAATCGTACTCAAACTTGTGCAATGTGTCTTTCGTGGTCTAGCTTAAACCTTTACATTACTACGGTTGTGTTCCATCGGTGGGTGTGCACAGGATTATGTTTTCATTTTGTGTTGATCATATGCATTAATTCATAATATATTTCAACTTTGCAGAGAGTACTTATACATTCTATCTATTCTTTGACTTGTCCTAGATATGTGAAAATGTGTTAAACATTTCTAATCTTTTTTCTATCGGACCATCTTTTGATTCAAAATCTCCTGAAGCTAGTTTTTGGAAAAAAACCCAAATTTCAGCACTATACATTGGTCATTCAACACATAACACACTCTTATCACACATCTTGCTGGTAGAGATTAGAAATTCAGAAAAATGGGCGCGAAACTTTAATCTGCAACCATGGTAATCAGACCACAGACCTTAGAGAAAAGCAAATATAGATTAAATCGCAAACATTTATTCGTATGTAATACAGAATTTGTAGAACACTATTTTGAGGACTTTAGAGATTGAAATATGTTTCAGGACAGTGGCGGATCCAATGGGTGCGGGGGTGGGGGTGGGGTCCGGGGTTTGACCCCTTTTTGACGATCAATGCATTTGAATGGGGACATATGGTTGGAAAGTCCCCTTTATCTTGGGTTTTGACCCCCTTTATTAAAAATGGCTGGATCCGCCCCTGCAGGAATACAGGTATATGTGTTTGTAATATAAATTCATTGATGTGTTTGTAATATAAATATACATATATTTGTAAAGAGTAATTTACTCTTAGATGCTTAATCTTTGTATTATTTGTTATTGGATTTGAATAGTTGTGAGTAACTGCGAGTACTCTCGGATCAGTACTTAGTGTCTTTTGTTGGGATGTATCACATCCGGTCTGTGTTTTGTTATGTGTTTTCTGCTTTGTATCGATCTGATGAGTTTTCAACGGATTTTTATAATTTGTTTTGTGTTGTACTGTAACAGCACTGTCCCATGTTTCAGGGAGGTTTTGGCACAGTTGAAATCGTTTGTTGCTGCGTGTTATGCTTTTCGTTTATTGTTTTGTATATAGATCAGGCCGTTATTTTTTTCGTTTTGAATTGTTTTACATTTGTCATGTCATGACAATTTATAGCTGAGTATGCGGTATGGGTTTTGCTCATTGTTGCAGGCCGTACGGTGATCTATAGCTGTGAACTTCTATGTCATTTGGTTTCTGGGGGAGAGTTATCTCATTGTCAATCATACCACATCTTCTTATTTTTATATTTCTATTTGAAATAATTAGTTACAAAAATGAATTACTGAAATCATATCAGTTACAATTTTGAAAAGAGTGGGAGTTGGTTACCTAGGTACGTTAGGAGTGGGACTTGTTACGAGTCTATGCATTACCCATGTATGTCGCTCTATAAAGCGGAGCCGCCACCCTAAAACCCCATCTGTATATGACCCTGTTTAACTCTTAAATTTAAATTATTGGAAAATATGTTCTAGTTATTTACATCTTTATTTTGAAAAATAAATACAAATTTACTCACTCAGAGTTCTATCTCTTGATTATGAAGAAGCTTCATTGTAAAATTCAATGAAGGTTTGACAAAGTTCAAAGTTCACAACTATACCATAATGTTGATCGCCAACAGCATATGTATTTGTAAATTACGGAAGAATTGGTGAACATTCTAAATGTTACTCTACATATCGTGTATTTATTGTGTATGAAGAATCTTTTATAAAAGTTTCCTGAAATTCCTTGATGATTTTAGTCTGGTAACTTTAATCATGGGCTGTATCTAAATGTTTTTGTTTTTTTTATCCAAAACTAGTGTAATCATTAATGTAGTAAAATATAGAAAATTAAAAAATTGTTAAGTCAAGAGGAAACTTCTATCCATGCTATTCATATTCTACAAAGTTATTACATGATGACTCTTCTTCAAGACTATATCTTAATATTAATGATATAAATTTCAAAATGCCATTTATCAGTAAAGTAAAAAAAAAATAATAATAAACCGTATTATTTAAATTTTACTCTTGATCTTTTAGAAGCTACTAATATCATTCCAGGGTCCTCGGTGGCCAAGTGGTTTAAGTATTCGAACTACTGTATCACTAGCCTGTCAACACAGAGGTTGTGAGTTCGAATCCTGCACGACTCTAGTAATAATTGACCATGATTGTTAGTTTTCCTACCGAAGGTCGGTGGTTCTCTCCGGGCACTCCGGCTTCCTCCCACATATGACAAGTGATCGCCAAAAAGCTCTTGCTGAAAGTGGCGTCAAACACCAATCAATCAATCAATCAATCAATATATCATTCCAAGTTTGAAATTTAATACAATTTTTAAATATATGTTAGAGGTGCCACCGTGTCTAGTTTGTAATGATTTATTTTAATACAGATCGATGTGGTTTTGGAAAATATTAAACAATAACGTGTTTTTAAGACCAAATGAAAGATGTGTCTGTAAGAAATTAAAACATGAATCCTGCTGACCACCTGATATACTTTATTGATACTGTTAATATACTAAAAGGCTGATATGCATAAAACTACTTAAGTTAAGATATGTAATCGTAGTACTTTTTATCAAAATCCGTCCGTTCGGAACAAATCTTAACTTAAGTAGTTTTATGCATATCAGCCCATAAAGTAGTGAAAGATTATCCTAACGTTGCCGCGTTTAAATAAGAATGACGAATAGCAGATTGATTATTTGGTGTCACAAAACACTTTAATGAAGGTGTCAAATGGTCCACGCATCTGTCAAATCTAATGAATCTGTGTTTTTCCTCAAATGTGCCCACGCAGAAAGAGTTGTGTGTGTGTGTGTGATTTACGATTTACGTTTCTTTTAAATGCTACATAGTGTGTGTTCTCATTTTAATTGATTAGATACTGCCCAGTTTGTATGGATATTGATATGTTTTAAATAAATATTAAATTAAAATTTCAGTACACGTGTCGTTTTCTATCTATGTACCATCCGCGTGCGTAATGCAAACCCTGATTGTAATACTTGTGTTTCTGGATTTACCAACATTGCGTTCACTTGACGCTGTTCTATGACTAATTAGACACACCACTTCGACATCCTTCATGCCTTTTTTTCAAAATACTGTGCCATCTTATTAAAGATGTGGCAATTTTTGAATACCGTTTGATCCCGGTCGACCATTTTTGCAATACTAACGTATTTGAATTTTCTCGTCCTCAATATACACGAAATATTTGCCACTGCAACAATCATAAATCAATCAGCTTCATTTAGTTACCTATATAGTTCTAAATCTTAGATGTTTAATTGTCTCGACATATTGAAAAGTAAAATCACAAAAATACTGAACTCCGAGGAAAATTCAAAAAGGAAAGTCCCTTATCAAATGGCAAAATCAAAAGCTCAAACACATCAAACGAATGGATAACAACTGTCATATTCTTGACTTGGTACTTGAACAAGTGTAAATTATTCCTTTTTAATTACCAGTATTTGATATCAAGTGGGTTTAAAAGATTTAAAAGTTTCAATATGCTTTTATACGGAGGACTCAGGGAAGGAATCGAGAACTTCTATAATACGGGAAAAATACATTAGGAAAACAAGAATAAAAGATATATTTTAGAAAATTTGAATCATAACGACCGACAAGGTTCATTCGGATAATGAGTGATTCAAATGTGATTATATTTTCTGTAATTGTACAAATTCTTCAATATTATTGAAAAATGCTGATGAGCAAACAGCGATAGAAAATGGACATTATACGTTGTTTTTGCATTTGAATTTATTTTAATTTACGAAGACTGCAATTTCTTTACAACTCACTTCGATACATGTATGTAGATAATTCCAGAGATCCGATACAGTTTCACATTGTATTGTCATAATTTGAAATACAATGTAGGTCTAGGTTTCTGACAAAAAGTTACAGAAAATTGGTGATTTTTAAATAATTCTTTTGTGAAAAGTAAAGCAACAGTTTAGAAAGATATTCTACATTATCACTTTATAAGATTGAATCCATTTTGGAGTTGTGGCTAGGGAAATAAGGGAAAATAAATTCATAATAAGGTGATTAGCTTATTATTCAATCCATGCTTTAAATCATGAATTGGATGCGCAATTGCTTATTTTTTCAACTCTAGCCTAGATCAGTGCATGAAGTCTGGTATGTTTATGACATAGTAGACGTGCAGAGAAATAACTAATGACCAGTGCCTGATAGGGATTATATCTTTCTTTATGGTCAATCATCTTGCGGGTTCGGCACGAGTTCACATGAATGTGCCATGTGTTCGATTAATTGCGCTTTCATCGGCTATCGACTTGGTATCTTGTAATTCTTATCATAATACTAATAATTATTTATTGTCATATAAGTAAAATGATACTTGTGACATAAAAGAAAAATAACAACAACAACAAGTAACTGATTTTAACACACACGCACACATATATATATACAAGCAAAAATAACTAAGAGTCCCCTGTCCTCAGCTCCAAATAGATATAAGAAGATATGAGTGCAAATGAGACAACTCTCCATCTGTTGACTGTTTTATAAAGGAACCTGTTTTTTTTCACTTGGTTTATGTTTGAAGGATTTAGCAGGACTACTAGTTTTTCATTATCAGACAGATTTGGAAATATAGGATTATCTATTGCGATGTAATTAAAAAGTTTTATACGTAATATATTATTAATTTGACAGCAGAGGAGAAAGTGGTTTTCATCTTGTAAGGTTTTACAAGTTAGACATGTTCTTCAAATAATTTGTGTGAAATTTGAATCTCATTTTAATTATATATACATGTAAGTTCATATGTATATATGTTTGTTAATGGGACAATGTCTGTCTGCCTTAAACTCAATTATACATACTTTTATATTTTATATCTATATAGTTAAGAGTAGAGTAATTTTCTTCTTATCATTCGGGCTTTTTCTGACATTAAATTCTTCCATTATTTTACTGGTGGAGCTAAAAAAATAATGGGAAGGCTCGGTTTCAGTCTTAGAAAACAAGTTGAACCCCACCATAAGTTGAAACATCCCTACTCTTAGATCTTTTGTTGTTATGGATGTATAATTACCCTGACACGTCTGGTCTATGTTTTTGTTAGAGGTTTTCTCTTTGTATCGATCTGATGAGTTAGGCCATTTTCAACTGATTTCTATAGTTTGTTCATATGTTATGCTATAAAGCCACTGTCACAGGTTAGAAGGAGGTTGGAGCTCTCACAAACATATTTAAACCCGCCACATTCTAAATGTACCTGTCTCATGTATGGAACCTGTAACTTAGTGGTTGTCATTGGTTTATGTCAGTCATATTTGTTTTTGACAATTCCTTTGTTACGAATTATGCCGTTATTTTTCAATTTGAATTGTTTCACATTTTTTACCTAATCGACTATACAGGAGCGGTTTTTCTCATTGTTGAAGGCCATACGGTTGCCTCTAATTGCTTACATCTACTTCATTTGAACTAAGGTTAAAAGTTGTCTCATTGGCCATCTTACAACATCTCCTTAATACTTTTATAATATCCGTAGAGGTAAGGAAATGGGATATCCATCCATCACAAAACAAAACAGTGTAAAATATGCACGGCATCTAATAGAATTCATGTGAGTTTTTATTACGGAAAATAACATGCATAACATTGAACGTTTGACGTCGCACCAAGATTTTACTCCATTGAAACTGTGTCGGATCGCTATGCCAATCTTGAAAGGGTGTGTGATATCAACAAAACTCAATGAAACATGTTGATGAACAAGTTTACAGACAAAAATCAAAAGTGAGGGAATTTTCTTGAACGGTTCACTCCCTCATTAACACGAGTAACAATATCAATACATTAACCTCCATGTTACATTACTTGATGTGATCGGATATAAAAATACTTGATTTACATATGATGAAGACATAATCTTTCAATCAGTTTAATTGAGGTCTGAGCTGGCATGTCAGTAATTGCTAGTAGTCCTTTGTTAATTTATGTATCATTGTCATTTTACTTAGTTTCTTTTGTTACCTATTCTGACATCGGACTCGGACCTCTTTTAAATTGAGTTTTACTGTGCGTATTGCTATGTGTTTCTTTATTCTACATGGCTAGAGGTATAGGGGAGGTTGAGATCTCACAAAACATGTTTAACCCCGCCGCATTTTTGCGCCTGTCCCAAGTCAGGAGCCTCTGGCCTCTGTTAGTCTTGTAAGTTTTTTTTTTTTTAGTTCATTTATATATATTTTGGAGTTTATTGTGACGTCCATTTTAACTGAACTAGTACACAAGTTTATTTAGGGCCAGCTGAGGACCACCTCCGGGAGCGGGATTTTCTCGCTACGTTGAAGACCCATTGGTGGCCTTCGGCTGTTGTCTTCTCTTTGATCGGGTTGTTGTTTCTTTGACATATTCCTATTTCCATTCTCAATTTTATTAGTTAACAAAATTAACGATACACAAGTTTAAAGTCCAATTTATTATAAAATATGTTAAATATGAAAACTGTTAAAATATCTAATGAAAACATTCATTTGCTAAGTAAATATAAAGTAATCTGACCAAATTGAAAATGAGAAAATAACGTGAGTTCAAATTTATTTTGCGGGAAATGGTTACAAAAGTCGGCACTTAATTTCGAAGAAGAGAATTAAAGATTCAAATATCTGCAAAGGCATTCAAAATTATCAGCAGAACATGTTAAAGTTTGAAGTTTTATGTTCAAAATCGATTCCTGATTTTGGGTGAAAATACGATTTTGAAATATCAAAATTGCAACAACAAAATCGCGTATTTGTCTTCAATGGTTTTGATAAGAACATAACACTCTGTAAATATTAGATATTTTCCTTGGTACAGTGTATCCAATCTAATTATATATGGAAAATACATTGCCTTGTATCGTTTCTTTTGTTGATAAGTATAGATAAATTGCTTGAATGCTTGTTTACATCCAGTGACAAACATTACATGCAATATTTTTACAAACTGCAGTATCAAATCTTGCCCGAAGGTACATGTATATCGGTAAAGTATACCATTAAATCTTCTCGTTTAAGAAATCTATTGATGCAGTGTTTGATAAAAAAAACTGTGTTAGAAAACTACCTATTTTATAGAAAGCTAAATGCTACAGAATTGGTTTTCGAAGTTGTGAATTAAGATTTTTTTTTTTTTTTGATATTTTGCATCCTGTGTCCTGGTAACTTTTCTTATCACAATGTTGGAAGAAATGAGATATCTTAGATTTTGGTTATTCTGAACATGTGTATACCTCTCGCAGGTTTAAACTGTTTACAATCACCTCAACAATGGAGTGCACTTAGTCTTATATTATACGGACAAAACTGATCCCTATGCACACAAAATGTTATTTAATATAAATTATGGACTCTGTCCAGTAGTTGTTTTATATCTATGTAACACTTTGGTACACTATTTAACAAGTCTGTCTTTTGCCACCTCAAAACCACTATTAATTTTGGTTGATTAGTTGAAAAGTTAAATTTAGTTTAAAATAAATTTTCTGTATTAAGAAAACCAAGACTAGTTCAAACTAAAAGATTTTGAAAGCAGAGATAACTGTGCACCTTACGATTAGCATGGTTTTATAAGATGTCAATACGAATACTAAAAGTCCAGTCTAAGAATAAGCATAGGTACTTTGCTTCAAGGACGGAACCATGATGTCGCGGGTGTGTTCTAGTCTTCCGAAAAATGTTAAACAATATGTAAACTGTGTTTATGAAGATTCGTACGGATTATAACCATATCATATTTTTTTACCATTAAATCATAGAATCATTGAGACTTCTCATTGCATGTGGCGATCTATGATAGGGCGTGCAGGATGTACACCCTCCTTTGATCGCCAAAGAAAGAAAATCTCATGGTTCTCACAATTATATGTATTTTAAGGATAAAATCGTCCAAATATTGTTTCGCCAAGCTCCGCTCGCCAGTATGATTTGCATTTTCGGGATTTACGCCCCTTTTTCACATATCCTTGATTCTCCATGATTGCACTAATAATTGTACAAACATGGAATTAAACCAGTCTAAAAAATACAATTAGATTCGATCATCTTTATCTAAACTTAGAATTTTTCATGAAAAAATATGTATTAAGTTTTAATCAAATGAGTATTATCACAGCTGCATGTATGTACTCTTGAAAATGTTAGATTCCTAAGCCTGTATCTATAGATGAAGTCACTCTATATGATCCACTGGGGAACCGTAGAGTAATGACACTTAATTATAAAAAGTAGATGTTGTATGATCGTCAATGAGACATCGTAGTGGCGTTATGACTCTTCATTTAATATCAGTTTCAAGTGACACAGAAAATTGAAAATCACTTATATTTTGCTTGAATTTTAGAAGGACAAAATTGCAAAACATTGGTACCAATAAATTTGCATTTGTCCAGATATTACAGAGAAACGTATACGTATAATTCCAAATGTTAATGTGAAGTATAAAGTACACCTATCTGCATCTATGTAAGGGTATTGATGGTAAAGTGTTTACATCGTAGATGAAAATCAAAAGATTCCGATTTTTAAAAGTTATTGGTTCTTTTATGAATATTACAGTAACACACGTTTTAAGAAAACACACACTCAGTAATCTGACAGCTTACTTAGCTTGTTAAAATAAAATACACGGAAATCCCAATACTTAAAATACATCTTTTAAGTGATATTTATAATTAGTGGTACATGTAAGTAATGGAAATTCTTACATATAATCACTTATGTTATCTATTTTAATTAAAAGATATATAAATAAAACTTAACATTCATATTTCACTATATTGATACTTATCAAATCAAGGCAACATGACAATGAATCTGATCAAATTTGTTGTAACTGTGTGTCTTTTAATAGTAAGAGAGATACATGGTAAGTGTTCATTTTTTACTTTCTTTCTTATGTATAAGCTTCCTATCTTAGGAACACCCCTTATTGGGTAATGGAGAATATTAAATGGTAAAGATATATATAAATTCCGTTTTTTACTTTCATTAGATGGATACAGAATCAGTTATTTGTCACCTTTGTTGGTGAAACAACCTTTTAGATGACACTAATTTGATCAAGATACTTCATTAAAGAAACAACCTGAAATCCTAACTGATCGCATACGAGGCTCAGTCAACAAATACTTCTGAATGATATATGTACTGGGCTATTTGAATTATGTAATAACGAAATAAAAGTATATTCTTCAAACTAGAGCTGAATATATTAACCCCGAAAATTAAATCATAGCAGAACAGATACTTTACATTGACTGGTAGTTTAAAGGTCATATCTCACTGTCAAATTGTTACATTTCGTTTGCTGCTGCAAAACAATCATAGATAATTATTCTATTCAAATGATTAGTTATTAAGTTTTCAATTTAACATAAGTTTACAAATTGCGGAACATTGAAACTTAGATATAGAAAATGTCATAGAATTTCATTTATTGTTCAGTTTAATGTCAACATGTATGATGTGACATAAGTTTATCGTTATAAAACATGATAGCCTACATTATCCTTAAAACTAAGTTTCTTTGAAAAACATGTTTTGTTTAGAAAATAGTTTTCTCAATTGAGTAGACATTTATTAAATGAGAGTTTAAATATAACAGCATAAGGATGCGAAGAAATAAATGTCATGCATTATTTTCATCCGTTATTTTAAGATTCCTGTTCCTTAAAATTTTCGAACATTTTACCAGGAACATTTTAAAACAAAAGTTATAACACAACTGAACGTCGTTTTCTTGGAAGATTAGTGTCTTTTCCTGTTTAGTTCCTTTGGTTGAAAAATTAATCGAAGCAATGGAATATTCATCGTAAATTAAAAGAAAATTGTCTAAAGAATAAATAACAAGTCACTTCTGGAATATATATAAAAGATATAGAATTGTCAAAATTGATAAGAAATCATCACATTCGAAAATATGACAATAATCCGATATAGGACACACAATGTATCTCCATGTTATTTTCAATTGACTTTTACAATGAAATGAATGAAACTAACAAAGAAACTGCATAAAATTATATCAATGACAATATAATAGAATATCTAATAAACAACATTTGTTTTCCTCAGATGCTTATTCGATAACTGTACGAATAAATCAAAACATATCCAGAGTAATAGATGAAAGAAGTACACAAATAAAATGTTCGTTCACAAGGCACAATGTTATTAAAATATTTGCCATTGAGTTCAAAGCTGAAAATTAAACTGTTGTAACAATTTTACCAAACGATAAACCAAGATTTACAACAAAAGAACAGTATTTGGAATGAAGAGTAACATTGATGAATATAAGTAAAGATTCTACACAAGGTGTTATGACGTTCGATAACCTTACCTGCATGGATCAAATTAACTACAGTTGTTCAGTTGTTTATCTTGACCAGAACAGTAAAACAGAAAAAAATTTAGGAATGACAACTCTTTTCGTTAAAGGTAACAATATTGTAAACGTATATTAGGAAAGCTAACCAAAAATATACCAAGAGAGATTATAAAAAAAAAAACATACCCAACAAATCTTGAAAAATGATAAGATATCAAAATTTAATATTCGTATACCACAAAATTTAGACAACCGTTATACGGGCTATGCATTTTAATACTTGTACAAGTTCCATGTATGCCAAGAATAAACAAAATATATGAAAACGATAATCATGGTTGATTTATATAGCGTGCTTATATAAAGGAATGTATGAACTAGTTGTATTGTAAATTTCAAACGGAAAAAGATACTAAAACTTAATTATCTTATCTTATATTTTATTTGTTTAAAAACCCAGCAGGAACGATTAATGGCCAAGGAGTTTTTTTTTTTTGAAAGAACAAAGATTTAAGGAAATTCGGCTTGAAACCAATTTTGACCGCTACATTTTTTTTTATACTATATTACATTTCCTGCACACGCGAATAATTTTTGCAAACTACATAAATCGGTTAATCTACAGTTTATATCATCTGCCAAACTAAACCAATCTAACAAATTATGATTTATTTTGCAGTTCCACCTTCCAAACCAAATATCATAACTATGGTTTATTCATTAGAAGACGACACAACTACACCAACAACGTTAGAAAATTCGACTAATCCTCATTTTACTGCGCCCCAAAACAGATTTAACACGACTACTAGCCAGATCCATTCGAACCATCGCACAACGAAGGATGAACATTTTAGTGATAAACCTTCAATTACCTCCACCATCTTAAAGAAAGGAGATCATATTACATTTCTTTGTACTAGACATGTTGGTAATCCGCCAGGAACATTCATCTGGCAAAAATATAGCCATGGCGAAAATCCAGCAAATTACACAAATATCACTACAACTATCCAGGAGATATCTGATATGTGCTCCTACAATGGTACAAGTAATCTGACAATCCAGGTAACTGCTGAGGACAGCCAAGCCATAATTCGATGTATAGTAAATTCACCATTGTCTCATTAAAATATGTTTATAGATACGATACCACTGGAAGTTCTGTAAGTATTTGTACAATTTCTTATTACACTACTAATTTGAAATAACAAAATTGAAAAAAGATTGTGAAATGGAAATTTATATTGATGAGGAATTTAATGTCTGATAAGCAAGTATTGTAAAATTAGATGATTTAATATATCATACAATTCAAAACTTTAGTGTTAAGTGTCTGATGCTTGCATGCGCTGTTTTATGCTATTATTTAATATGCTGATTTGATTCTGAATTTTCTGTCTGATTACCTGAATAATAGAAAATTATACAATGTTATAAAAGTTATGCTAAACAAGCGTTTTGTTTATTTACAACTCAGCATCTCTTTAAACATTTCTTCTAATTTGGTGTTTAAAGCAATTTCATTATGGAAAACATATATTAAGAACACTTTACATAACGTATCAGTTCAAAAATATTTATGCACTTGAATCAACATAAACAACTTAATATAATTATTAGAGGCTGCCTGCTTTTCCATTTAGAGAGCAACAATGAATTACAACAACAATTGTTCAGCTTGAATAATGTAGTCAGATATGATAGATAGCCAAATACTTACTACATAATAGGACAATGCATGACGCATTTACAGTGCTTTTTAAAATTTGTTTAACCTTAGCACTCCTGATTTGGATACTACAATAGAATCTAGACGAACAACGTCATTTACTATGATAGGCAATAATGTTACAGATTCAACCGACCAACCAGAATTGCACAGTGCCAGTGGATACATAGGTATTATTTGGTTTATCATGTTTGTGTTTAAACTTTATTACAAAAAATAAAATAAATGGGAAAATTGTAGAAAATGATGGTTTTAAAATTGAAGTTATATAATATTTTGTAACCCTTTAAAACGGCCTTTCTCTAGTTCTTAGGAATAAAAGAGGGCTAAAAATACCAGAAGGACATTCAGACTCAGATCGAACATAAACTGACAACGCCATGGCTTAAAACGAAAAGGACAAACCGACAAATAATAGTACACAAGACACAACATAGAAAATAAAAGACCAAGAAACACGAACCCCACCAAAAAAAAAAAAAACGTGTTGCTCATGTTATTACAAACCTTGTAAATAGTCTAGTTATAATATATGTTTTTGTTTGTCTCTGTTTTGCAGTTATTTGTGAAGGTGTTGGTACAGTCTTGCTTGTATTGATATTTGTAATTTGTTAATACAAACGAACGGGAAAAAGTAAGTTATTTCACTAAATTTTCCATATTAAGGATTATATTTTAAACTGATACTGTAGAGAATAACTCATTTACAGCTGAACAGCTTTGACGAACACCATTTAATGATTCATTAACCAAGTATAAATAGTTATTTTAGCCAAATACATCTCTCCACATAGAAGGCTTTTAAACAATAAAGATATAAATGGATGATGAAATGCTTATTTGCTTTTGCAAGTTTTGATTTTTCGACAAGTTTTAAGTCTGGTAGACTGATATTTTAACAGACTGTCAAGGATTATTACTGTAGACCTTACTGGCCGACTTGTTAACATTCTCATATTAAGCAGACTTATACAAAACCATTTCAAAGACAAAAGAAAAATCACTTGTAAAGTTATTTGATTTCATTTTCTGTGAATGCTTGCTTCTCATATATCCCAATGATCGTCAGGTTACGGATACAACAGAACTATAAGGCCAGCCTCATATCGTGTTTTTTTTTTTTCTATTGATAATGACACACATGGATGCCCCAAATTAGACGAATTTAACTTTCAAATTGTCATCATTACTGTCCAAATCTTAGCAGTAAATTTCCTCTGCCCAATTGTATGGCGTTTGAATATCCCAATTAAAACGTCAAGCTCATACGTGTTCTCACAATACGTGCTTGAGCTTTTGATTTTGCTATTTGATAAGGTACTTTCCATTTTGAATTTTTCAGTTCAGTATTTTTGTGATTTCACTTTTTACTACACGGGACTTATATCCAGTGTAACAAACTGTTCCAATAGATTTATCAGGAAGCGGGTGTGTTATCGACTTTACATATCTTTTGGTTACCCACATGAATTGGCTGCCCTATACGTTGTGTTTGTGTCTCATCCCACTTGCGACACGTGTTAGCAGTATTAGACCTTTTATGCCATAGCAGTTGTCAGAAATGCATTTTACCGACTATGTCCTTTTCATGTTTTGTCATTTTCACGGAGTGTGAATTTTCAAATTGCATGCAGGAGACACTTACCCTGTAGCCCTAATCGTTCTATAACCTTTGGGAGTTTATTCTATTCCATCAGTTTATGTTTGTAACCTTGATTTGTATTATCCTAATTGATTGGTGAGATTTGAAAATCAGAAAAGTACTTCTACTTGAATTAAGTAAATTATCATGAGTTGAATCTTCTTTCAGGAAAAGCAGTCAATAACATGTTAAAAAGAATGCTAACACTAGCCAATCAAAACAAACGATCCAATTTAAACCAGTTTCTTTGGCAGACAGTTATGAAAACTCCCGTTGAAAATGATACTGGAAAAGAGACATCGACGGTTGACATTGCGGACATTAAACAGCAGAATATGGTATACATAGAAAAACAGGAAAAGACGATAAAATAAATTTTCCACGTATGTATAAGAAACATATTTTTAAAACGAAAGTAACCAAATTTGACGGGGCAATCTTCTTATACATGGATACAGCATTAATGGCAAAGTCATTCACAAGATACTTGGGCCACTAATCATGCTAATATATAAAGGATTTGTAGTTGATAAGATTTTTTTTTTTGTAGTTGTGTAATAAACAATGTTGGTATAGTTACTTTGACTAAACGTCATTCGATATTGATTTAATATTGCAGGTCCAATAGCAATGATCTGATAACGGCCTTAATGTTTTTATATCATTATTTTTAACTTCTGTTAAGCAATTGCGAGGCTGGACTCGGGTTTTGCACTTGTCCTTAATGGATGGATGTAATAGTTAGTACTTCACGCAACGCTTTTGCAAATTAACAAAATACTGTGTAAATATATGTACATCATGACATGCTATTATGTACTGTATTTAACAACATTAATTGTCTATACCAGGTCCAAATCAAGTTTGACTAACAAACAGAAATTATATTTTTCACCTAATTTTATCAAATTTTAAAAGAATAAAAGCATTGATATTTTACTAAAGATAACTATACACAAACTATACATTAGGTTCTTGGCATACATTGGCGGAGTTACTCGATCTTTTGTTCTTAAACGTCTAAATGTTAACCTCGATAAATTTGATAATAAACGTGTATATTAAAAAAAAAAAAAAAAATACAATAAAATTGGTACATGCAAGACTCGTCACACAATAATGAGCAGGTGGTTGTATTGACTTAACTAGTTAACGCGATGTCTTTGCCAAACAGTCTGGTCTTTAATTCCAAATCGTAATCAGTGTTTAGCATTAGAATTTAACATTCGTTATCGGAATTGTTGATAAGTCATTTGGTTATTTAAGTAAAATGATCAAATATCATAAGTCTGGTTCCTTGGTTGAACCTTGAATAACAATAACAATTGACAACTTTTACGTCTATTTAGGTTTCGCAGAAATTCTCCTTCAAGCATGCAGAATATCCTCAAGTGAATTAAACAGGAAAAACACAGTGGTAAAACAATACGCAGACCCACAAATTCTAATCAAAAGGGAATGCAATATCAGGATTCACAAAAGGCATTCACGACCATTCTGCAGAGAAAATAAACAAACAGAACCTTAGTGAAATAGCACATTATGTCAACAAAGAAACAATCGATTCGTACATAATTTTAAAGGCATACCTTTATATTTTGACATCTTAATCTTTTATTATGACAGATGATCCATGCAGAGGGCTGTTCGATAATGGACCACATGCTTGCTTTAACAGCCAGTTTGAACTTCTGTAATACGGCGCCGATGTCGTTGAGTTTTCGACAATCTTTGATCACACTTCTAACTTAAAGATATGTAAATATGTTGTGAAAATGTATACATGTACGTTGTTATAGTTTTGTTAAATGTAAAATTCATTTTGTTTCCTTAACCTTACAACTAGTTTATTTATCAGCAACATCTTGCAGTTTTAGACAGGAAATTAGATAGACATGTGATTTTGTCCTATTGGTCAGTTTCTGGGGTTATGTGATTCCCTGTTATTTTGTTTTACTTTGTATCGATAAACAAATAGTATCACTTTATGGTTTAATTATATTTGAACATTTGTAACCGACTTTTGTCCCAAAACGAATTGTAATTATGTGTGGAAATAAATCTTATTTATTGAAATCAGCGCGTTTAACGGCATATACGTGACAATGGTATTTTGAAAATAATCGTTTGAAATTTACACGGACGTAAATCAACTGCATATAAAAATTTCTAATTTCAACGGATGATTTGGGAAAATTTTGGCTATTTCTATACCATTTTATAAGTATTATAGTAATTATTGTCACTGTGCATCTTCTTAAGACACTTTTCAATACTTTGTTTCAATTCAAATCATATCCTGAAAACATCAAATTTTATATATACAATGTAGTAATTTTAAGTTTTTAAGGAACGTTACAGATGTGAAACATAATGAGTACAAGTGTGAAATATGACTTAGGTTAAGACCGCTGATAAAATGTGTCCTATTATCAAATTTCATAGTCACATGCTTTGACAAACAATAATCTCTTTGTAGATGATAAAGTCAACTATGTAATATTGAATAGTGTATTATATCTTTAACAATTTAGTTTTCGCAAATTTACATTATTTTTATCATAAGTTTAAGTAGAAAATGAATACAAATGAAAATCGGCCTTTGTAATTGAATACATTTTCCAGTAAAGAGACGACTGAATGACGTATTTAATACTACCAGATATATAGAATTATACACCTTAATTTAAATAAATGTCATTTGTATAGATAC
This sequence comes from Mytilus coruscus, assembly GCA_017311375.1. Taxonomy (NCBI): domain Eukaryota; kingdom Metazoa; phylum Mollusca; class Bivalvia; order Mytilida; family Mytilidae; genus Mytilus; species Mytilus coruscus. The sequence goes on along the minus strand of CM029604.1, from coordinate 23,674,292 downwards.
ATGTATAGTACACACGCATTGCAATTTTGTTTATATAAACCTGTAAATTATATATACAAACCATACATTAGTAAATATCGTATATCAGCTCATATATTAAGCATAGAAACAGGCAGATATTATAATGTTGAAACAAATAATAGACTATGTACAAATTGTAATACTAGCTCTATTGAAGATGAATACCATTTTATACTTGAATGTTAAATATAGTCACATCCGAGAAAAGTATATAAAAAGTATTATCCTTCAAATACAAACTTATCCAGTTGTTATCTGTCAGAAATATTAAACAATTGAATACCTTAGGTATATTTCTAAAATCAGCAAGAAAACTTAGAATTTAATTGCATTATACAGTATATTTGTTCTCACTTTATTATGAGTATTATATCATTCTCCGCTCGTATTTCGTGTTTTATATTTTGTATTATGTATTATATTTTTGTTTCATACACAACTCTATATTTAGGTATATTATGTAACTCTTGTAAAAATTCTTATATTGGTGCATGTAAAATTATGTGTATGTATCCTATAAGCTGTATTGCTTTTGTAATAAAGAATTATTATAATTTGTAACTGGTCTATTTAATTCGTACTATTAATGAATTATTTGTTGCTTATGCCATTTTTCACAGTAATACTGTTTTGTACATTATGAGTAATGCATGTTTATGATAAATGTTATCTTGTTATCTAATATATCAGAATATATATGAATTGGGTAACATTTGAATTTTTATAAATTTTATAGAATAACCTGTAGATGTTTACATGTTCCTACTATGTCTTTCGATTAACTGTGTCACTAATGTTAAATATTTTTGCTTGAAATTGGTTCTGCATCTATCTATTAATAATTGAAGAGGTAGAAAAAAACTGTCCTTTTTATGATAATTTTATGTTCATGTTATCCAATATTATTTCATAAATTCTGTTTACATATTATCAAATTTCGTAAATCTAATGACCTACCTGTAGATATTTACTTCCTGTAAGTTACCTTCTTGTTTACATTTCAGAGATATCTCCGTTGGTTGAATCATAAGGATTGCTTATTAATATATGAAACTATTGATAATAACGTTTAAAAGGTTTCAAATAGATATTTTTTTCACTTTTAGTTTTAAATGGTTATTGTATTTTTAAGTCATGTTATCTTTTGAGTTCATATATGTTTTGTAAAACTTACTCAGGTTTTGTAAATAAAATTTACCTTTCTATGTTTATTTGTGGTTATGCTATTATGTTGTTTACAATATCAGGGAGCACATATTTACTGCAATGCACAATGAATTGCAAAGCTCCAGTTTTATTATCTAAATAAAATGTTGCAAGTACTTATATTTCATCGTATTCTATCAATCCATTAAATGAAATCTAATCATCAGCACATGCCGTTTAAATTTGTGATGCAACAGGAGCAATGCATGCCTACGTTTCATATCGTACAAGTCATAGCCATTGAATTTATTACGCATTCTAAAGGTTGGCATTAGGCGTAGCGTGTGACATCTTCACAAAATTGATTTCATAACCTTAATATTAATATGTTCACTTAATATTTCTTGGTCAACCGTTTCACTTTGCTTAAAAGAAGGGCAAAAGATACCACAGGGACATTCAAACTCATATATCAAAATGAATAGACATCGCTATGGCTAAAAGAAAGAAAAAGACAAACAGACATACAACCGTGCTTAGAACACAACATAGAAAATAAAGACTGAGCAACACGAGTCCCCAACAAAACTGGTAGTGATCTAATGTGCTCTGCAAGGGTAAGTAGTTCCTGCTCCATGTTATTACAAATCCGGTAATAAGTCTAATTTGGTTAGTTACATTCGGAAAATGGTACGGGATTGTAGTTACGACTTTAGGAACAAGATTATCCGTGATCATCTGTGCAACGGATCAAATAACAGTTTACAGAAGGTAAATAATTTAATGTGTTTTGTTAGATTTGATTTAAATCAAAATGTATATAGAAGTAGACAGATTCAAACAATTGCTAATAACACTTTTAGGTAAGTTCGATAAATGTGGAAAAGTCATTTTACGATATATAAGATGCATAAAATTCGAGAAAAACTGCATCAATATGTAATGCAATTCCTGTCCATTAATATCGGATACATAAGATAGTCTGTCAAATGGAAGCTTGTAAAAGTAGATATAGCTCAAATCAAAAACATCTGATAGCTTACGATTATTTTTACCATAAAATACGAAGAGAAAATGCTGAACGGTAAATTCTTTGTCTACTGAAATTTAAAATAACACAGTGGAATTGATGTGTAATTGGTAAAAACATCGTAGTAAAATATAGCTTATAAACACTAGAGATTCAAGAATTTGAGGAAAACTTAACATTTTTTTTATATTGTCTCTCGTTCTTAATAATGTATATTCAAATTATATGAAATACCCAGAAAAATAAATGTATTACATTATGATTGCAACGGATAAAATAACAGTTTACAGAAGGTAAATAACTTATTGTGTCTTGTTAAACTTGATTTAAATCAAAATGTAAATAGAAGTAGACAGATTCAAACAATTGCAAATAAAAATTATAAGTAAGTTCGATAAATGTGGAAAAGTCATTTTAAGATTTATAAGATGCATAAAATTTGCGAAAACTGCATCACTATTTGTCTAATGTTATGCAACTCCTGTCCATTAATATCGGACACACAAGGAAATCTGTCAAATGGAAGTTTGTAAGAGTAGATATAGCTAAAATCTTAAACATCTGATACAATGTAGCTCACGATTATTTTTGACCATAAAATACAAAAAGAAAATGCTAAACGGTAATTTCTTTGACTATTGAAATTAAAGATAAGACATAGGAATTGATGTGTAATTGGTAAATGAAACATCTTAGTAAATTATAGATTATAAACTCTAGAGATTCAAGAATTGAGGATCAACTTAACATTTTTATATTGAAATCTTGTTCCTTGTGCATAGGATGGGAAATAATGTATATTCAAATTATATGAAATACCCAGAAAAATATGTAAAAAGTACCAAGTAAAATATTTTATTTTTTAATTGAATTTCCAATAATAAGAGACCTTTCTATTTAATTTTATTGATCGTTTTGAAATGTTTTACTGCACTAGAGAATGTGTACACCAAAAAAAAAAAAAAAAAACAACAATCTCTTATTTGTTAAAACAAGTTACAAAATTAATTGTGACTTGCATGTCTTTCTACAATTATCTACAAGTACTTTTTCCGGTCTACTTGTCATTTAGATATCCATATTCATAAGGCTTTGTGTATCATCGCACATGCTAATTAGAATAACCCAAAATATTCAAACAAAAGCTATTTGAAAATTCCCTTTAATAAAAGCATATGATGACTCATGATTAACTCCTAGTGGTAATTGAATGCATAACATTTAAAATACATGACTTTTATACGATTTATACGAATCATCAAGCAAAATAAATATCATCGATTGTTTGTCATCATTTGGCGTCCGTCGTCAGTCATCCGTCGTCCGTCGTCCGTTGTCGTCGTCATCCTTCGTAGTCTTCGTCATCCGTTGTCGTTTAAAAAATGGCTAACTATTCATTGAAGAGGGTTGAGGGAGGGGTAAATGCAAGTGTTGTCTAGTATTTTGAAAACCGTTAAAAAGACTAAATCTGACAAGAGCAGAAATGTTCATAAACTTGAACTCTACCTATTGTCTTTTACCTCAAAACTGTCAGACGATTTCTTATAGGAGTTATCGCACTTGAATGACAAATTTATTTTTTTTCATTTTGCCTTTTACCTTAAAAACTGTAATAGATAGAGAAAACTTTGAATGCAAAACTGATCAGCTAGACATGTTCTACAAATGGGTCTAACGGTTGAAATCGTCAGTAGACACCTTATTAGAGTTATGGCCCTTTGATGACACTTTTTTACAAAATATTTGAGTTTTTCCTTATATCTTAAAAATTGAAATTGATACATAGAAGCTTTAATAGGCAAAAGATGATATCAGCACGACAAGATCTACAATTAATTCAATATGGTGGAAATCGTTCGATGACACCTTATTGGAGTTATTGTCCTTTAATGGCGATGTTTAACATTGTTTTGCGATTTGCCTCATTTTATAAAAATTATAATAGATAGATAGAAACTAACATATGCAAAATTGATAAGCAAGACAATATCTACTAAGTCAAATTTTGACGATTTAGTTAGTAGACTATCACTCTTTATATGAGTGTTTGCCCTTGATTTCGGATATTTGTTTATCTCTTTTATGTTTTGAGCAGAAACTAAATGTGCTAAAGAAAGTAGAGAGAAGCTAAACGGACTAAATGATCAGCAATACAAGATCAACAAAAGAAAGATTTTGGCATGAATTATATTCTTGCCTACGATGTTGGAAATTGTTATTTGTTGAATATGCATATAGACCAAGGTGAGCGACACATGCTCTTTAGAGCCTCTAGCTTGGATACAATGCAATGTTGAACGTTCGTATTTTCACATGCATCAGTTGTGCGTGTTTATAGAATAGAATTGTAGAAATGTATGGAGTGTATTTAACAGCTATTCTTGAATCTTTATCAGAACAAATTTCTAAATTAAAGTAAGCCAACTCACTCTATAATATTTATGATGTCTTAAATATCTATTTGCAAATTTTCTTTAACTAGTAAGACCAATTTAATCTAACACAAGGCTATTTAACAATTGTAACTTATACTTGAAATAGTTATGTTCTGATGAAACAGCTAGTGTCATTTGACCTTTTCCTTTTCTGTTTTGAGTTTGCGTTTAAAACTTACTCTAGCTCTCTTAAAATCGAATTTAAGGATAACTAATTCCAAGAAAATTGTGTAATACCTGAAATATTTTTCGGGCAAAACTGAATAAAACTACCTTTATAAGCCTCTCTGTGAAGCCAAGTCTATAAAGTAAAATACATGATATTGTCCATGTATAATGCATACCTCTTACTTCCTATTGGTATATATATCAGATGCTATAAATCGATAATAAATATCAGTCATATCTGGAGATGCGGACACAGTTGGATAATACCATAACATTTTTCTCCTAAAGTATAATATTAGCATTGAGTTTTGTTATTTCGGACATACGTAAAACTAAACAGTTGTCATTCATATAGTTTTAAATAATTCTTTCCATACAATGATAATGAAAATACCAATTCTTTACATTGAGACTGATTGTGTTATATTACGCTTAAGGTAAACGAAACAAAAACCTAGTTAATGCAATTTTATTTTAATAAAAGCACTTTGTGATAAAGGTGTGTGGCACCGTTAAAGTCCACAATTCCTCTAAAGTCCACAACACCGCTAAAGTCCACAACAAATTTCCGCTAAAGTCCACAACGCCGCTAAAGTCCACAAACTTTCCGCTAAAGTCCACAAAATGACCTCCGCTAAAGTCCATAAGAAAACGCCGTTAAAGTCCACAAAACAAGTTCCGCTGAAGTCCACAAAAACACCGTTAAAGTCCACACAACTTTTTATTATTAGAATATCAATTCGCTTTTTCTTTATCCCGGTAGTTCAATACAAAGCATGGGCTTTTGTTCTTGGTAGTTATTTTTATCAGTTTGATAAATGAAAAAGTACCGTATCTGTTGAAGATTTTGTTCCATTAATTTGATCTTTGTATTATGATGATCCGACCAATGAATCAATTTGGACATCATTTCTAAAAAGTTATCTAGTCATAGTAAATTTGTTAGTTATTACATAATTACTGCATTCTTCAAGTACCGTGTTTTTTTTTTTTTTTTTTTTTCTTATTCTTTGTATATAATCACTTTTTACGTCACTATAAGTGTACAGAGCAAAAGTCTCGGACATGTTATTAATAATGTTTTTGTTTATGTTGATGTTTAAAAACATGAGCATCGACAGGAAATTCGACATATAATTCGATTTTGCTAGTTTTAATTAAATTGTTAAGTTGCGGACACAGTTGGATAATACCATAACATTTTTCTCCTAAAGTATAATATTAGCATTGAGTTATTGGTATTTCGGACATACGTAAAAACTAAACAGTTGTCATTCATATAGTTTTAAATAATTCTTTCCGTATAATGATAATGAAAATACCAATACTTTACATTAAGTCTGATTGTGTTATATTACGCTTAAGGTAAACGAAACAAAAACCTAGTTAATGCAATTTTATTTTAATAAAAGCACTTTTGATAAAGGTGTGTGGCACCGTTAAAGTCCACAATTCCTCTAAAGTCCACAACACCGCTAAAGTCCACAACAAATTTCCGCTAAAGTCCACAACGCCGCTAAAGTCCACAAACTTTCCGCTAAAGTCCACAAAATGACCTCCGCTAAAGTCCATAAGAAAACGCCGTTAAAGTCCACAAAACAAGTTCCGCTGAAGTCCACAAAAACACCGTTAAAGTCCACACAACTTTTTTATTATTAGAATATCAATTCGCTTTTCTTTATCCCGGTAGTTCAATAGAAAGCATGGGCTTTTGTTCTTGGTAGTTATTTTTATCAGTTTGATACATGACAAAAGTACAGTATCTGTTGAAGATTTTGTTACATTAATTTGATCTTTGTATTATGATGATCCGACCAATGAATCAATTTGGACATCATTTCTAAAAAGTTATCTAGTCATAGTAAATTTGTTAGTTATCACATAATTACTGCATTCTTCAAGTACCGTGTTTTTTTTTTTTTTTTTTTTTTCTTATTCTTTGTATATAATCACTTTTTACGTCACTATAAGTGTACAGAGCAAAAATCTCGGGACATGTTATTAATAATGTTTTTGTTTATGTTGATGTTTAAAAACATGAGCATCGACAGGAAATTCGACATATAATTCGATTTTGCTAGTTTTAATTAAATTGTTACTAAACATAAGCACATGGACATGGGGTCATAATAATGTATCCTGTACTCCCCTCCAGCTATTTTTTTCAACCTTTAAATAGTTTGCCGATATAAAAATAGCTGGATAGTAAAACAGCACAATTAATTAAGTAAAAATATCAGTATAGATGACCAGGAATAGATAGTTAAACGTTATTTGTATAAATGGCTTGAAATCAGAACTTTGACAAAATATTGCCTCGTAGAAAGGGGAGGACAGGTTACATCATCATGACCCCATGTACCTGTGTAAATAAGATGTGGTATGAGTGCCAATGAGACCACTCTCCATCCAATATTTTTGTATTGATAATTGCTATCGGATTAACGTATTTAAGAACCTACATTGTATACATAATTATTATAACAAGACTGGACACACTTAAATGTCTTCCCTGTTTTAGTGTTTATAATTGAAGTTATTTGAAAGTGAACAATTTTTTTTACAACAAGCAATACATTAAATTATCAATTCAATGATCAATGAACATGATGTCAAGGTGAGATAAATCTTTTCAGACAGACATTGAGGCCGTATAAATTCATCCCATGATATACCAAATTAAGTTAACTATCGCTTAAAGTATATCGGAAGCAAACATCATCAAGAAATAAGAATTTTGACTAATGAAACATTAAATTAGGTCAAGGAAATATGACACAGACCAGACAGACAGTCATGTACACATTACAACCATTCAATACACAAGATGTATACATGACTTTAATATCAATTATAATATCTGAGAAACTGTCAAAACTATATATTAAGCATTTCAGTTTAATTCTATCAGTCTTCTCACAAGTTAACAGCTGGCGTGACTGTTTTTGTAGTAAAGTTCCTAAATTTTCTAAAACTTATCTTCCAACCTTATTTGTATTTCAAATAACTTCAATTTCAGTGAGCATTTTAACTCAATTTCATACTTAATACAGGATATTAACTGATAAAGTTACAATGTAGCGTGACTTTTGTATTTAGTTAAAGTTTTATTTCATTTTTAATTCTACATTTGACAAATTTCTTAAAATTAGGCAGACGGCACGCGTACGGTCCGACCGTATACGTATTTTGAATAAGTTCGTTCACGGTCTAGACAATATACGCGTATGGTCTAAATGCGCATATGGTCTGGAACATCCGTACATTCGATTTGATGTGATTAAAGTGATTACAATTTGATATAATTAGTAGGTGAACTACTACAAAATGTAAAAACAATTCATTATAAAATTATGTTGATTTTTACAAAAGAGGAAGAACTTTTATTTTCATTTATTTAATGCAGAATGCCTGTCTATCAGTTACTTGCTAGTTATTATAAAGGCAGTGATAAATTTTAACACTAATGAAATAGTTAGATAAGAATTCTGAGTATTCGTACATTTAATTTAGTTTTGAATTTACCTTGTTCACCAATAACGAAGTACATGATTGTTTTACTGAGAATGTGTACGGTACAGGGTCCTAAAGATGTAAATTTCGGTATAAGATTATGAGTAAAGGGTTATATCGAAGCCATTATTGTACGGTTGAAAGTCAAGTCAAGTACATGACCCTGTTGGTCATGTAAGCTATGTAAGATGTTTGATTTTCCTACGAAGCTTCAGTAGAATGGATGTGGAGATTTTAGTTTAAAGAAATGCATGTCCATGGGGTCCGAGCACTAGAGGTCCAAAGTTTAGAATACGCTTCAATAGAAAAAGCTTAAACTATGTGTTCCTTAAAACCAACAATGATCATATTTAGGTCAAGTGAACGATACAAGCTTAAGATCACACGATACTCTAGTTTTAATAATATTTAGATATGTATATGTTGTACAGAATTTCCTGTTGTATATTAAATTTGAATGTTCATTCAATACTTCATTATTATCAATTCTCATAAAACCAAAAAACGAAAGTAATGTTGATTGCCTTTCCTATTTTTTTTTTTTGATACCAAACAAATCAAGGGAAGGAACTAAGACATGACCAGCCACTTTGACTTGTTTAGTAATTCCTGGCAAACTTGAAATCAGAGTAATATTTTAATTTTTATGTTGTCAATTGAAATGTTTGCCTACCAGGTCATTCAACATATTTACTGATTAACTGGAAGAAAAGTGGGTAGTCAAAGGCCTTGTTTAAAGTAATCTACAAGTTCATGGTATTAGAGTCTGATGATTTTCTCATCTAAATCTGAAACCAAGTTTATGCAAGTTCAGCCATTTTATTAATGACTGTTTTGATCAAATTTGCATCTTCAAATTGTTTTACAGTGACCTACAACATATATGTTCCAGACCATATTAGTATTTAGACCGTACGCGTACGGTCTGCTTAATTTGTGTATAAAATACAAATGTACATTACAGATCAACATAACTGAAATCTTAAATCAATACAAAAGTTCAATTGCAATTGAAATAAACATTTTAAATTTTAATTATTTTAAAAAGTCATGTTCATTTGATATGGTAATCTGCTGTATTAAGCATGTCTGTAATACACGAAATTGAATTATGTTCGCTGAAATTGAAGTTATTGGAAGTAAATATAATGTGGGAAGAAAAGTTTTTAGAATATTTTGGAACTTTACTAAAAATGTAAATGGAAAGGAATATTCATGAACAAAACATGTAAATGTAAAAAATCTAATGTTCCTTGTGGGCGAGAGTGCCAAAAAAGAAAATAAATAATTCATTTCAATTGATTGAATGTTCGCTTATTCTCTTTATTCATGTAATTGTAACAATATTAGTTAAATATCTTAACAAATGCCTGTATTTAAGAATTGAATGCTTCTTTTGTAAATTCATTGGGGTGTAAAAGCGTTGACCGAAGTACATTTTGTATGAAGCGCGGAAGTGCTTCATTCTAAAATGTGCGCAAATCTTTGTACTTGTACTCATAATGGGTAAGACATAATACAGAACCGTATCTGCGAATAATCTATTCAATTCATCTTCCACGCATTCTGAAACAACTACATTTTCCTTTTCGAATATTAAACAAACATGCAAACTAATGAGTGATCGTAATCTGCTTAGCACCACAAAATGCATGTGTGGAATTCTTTTATTTATTATTATTTTGATTTAAAACAAGAACATTATGGTTTAAAGTCTATTTTCTGGAATAAGGGACCGTTTTGGCTGCTGTGGAGCATAACAGAAAGTGAACGGATTTCGTTCTTATGTTTTACAGATATTTGCAAAGATATTTGCAAACGAAATTTCAATGTCAAATATAGGCTCCAAGATATGTCAATGTGTATAAATACAAAAAGAGCACCATAGCTTGATAACTTTTCAGATATGTTGCCTGTTTGATTCATAGAAAATCACAATACAAAGATCTTTTATGGGGATTAAAATCAGAATCTTTTCATTGATCAAAATTGTAATTCAAGCGGATAAGAAATACTTTCCAAGAACAGAAGTCCATGCTTTTAGTAGATCTATAACATTGGGATTAAAAAAAAAGCGAATTGATTTTTAATAATAAAAAAGGTTGTGTGGACTTTAACGGTGTTCTTTTTTTTTTTTTTTTTGTGGACTTTAGCGGAGGTCATTTTATGGTCTTTAGCGGAAAGTTTGTGGACTTTAACGGCGTTGTGGACTTTAGCGGTGTTGTGGACTTTAGAGGTATTGTGGACTTTAACGGTGCCACGAAGGTGTAAGCAATCGAATGGTCCTACCTATGCATCATTTTTTCATAGCACCTGCAAAAAAAAAAGGGTTTTAAAACGTTTTGATTCATCTTTGATCACTTGACACTCACATTTCAATGCTGTACAGTGCTGATGATCAGTCATAAAATATACTGTATTTACTGTGTATTCATTTAATTTCGTGGATATCTGATTTAGCGGTTCCAAGTCTGTCAAAGTACATGCCTATTGAAAATGTGTACTTTGTATTGAATATTTGATTCGGTAGTTCATCTCAACCAACGAAATCCAAAACACTTTTATCCAACAAATAACAAATTATCTATGGAAATTAATATATTATATACTACTCTCCAAACGTAGAAGTTTACCACTAGTACATGTAAGCATATGTTTGTAAGAACATGTAAGGTCACCAACATGGAAATTTATATTATCATCCCCACTAGCAAAGATTTAACTAAACAATACGAAACGCCAGCTTGTAAGGAAACCCTGAGATAACCATAGGTTCTCGATCATGTTCGTGTTTCTCATTCTTCAGTTTTTATGTAGTTTTGTGGATTATTGTTGGTCGGTTCGTCATTTTTATCTTTTTGTTGTTATAACGATACCATTTTCCTTTTGGCTCCTGATTTTTTTTTTTTAACATATAATTGAGTAATGTTCTATTGACTAACTTAAATGTGAAGTTTAAATAGTATAACAAAATTACCGAACTTCAATGCAAATTCAAAATGGGAAGTCCATAAAACTGACAAAATAAAACGCTATCAAACAACAGAATATGTGAAAACAACTTTTATAATCCGGACTTGGTACATGGATTTTCCGAAGAAAACGGGAGGTGAAACCTGGTTTTAAGGCTAGCTTACCCTCCCACTTGTATGACAGTTGTTTAGGTATCCGTTATATCGACAAAATTGTCATAATGTACTACAAACGGAGTTTTAAATGCTTTAAGGTCTTCAACTTCTGTATCATGCTCGAAGTTTTCGATCAAATATTTTGACCCCGAGCATAACTGAAATTGTGGACTTTCAATCAAATGGACAGAGGTACTGACTACTGAAATGATAGTTCATATGCAGCAGTATAATCCCCGTTCTGTATAAAATGAAATTAACACTTTATTATCATCAGTAATTATAGCATTATGGTATCTCCAATTATTGTTAAAATGTCAAAAAATTGCATTAAACAATACAATTTGTCCTTTCGAAAATATTTCCAGTGTAATAATATATTCCCATATTGGTTGGTCATAAAATTAATCGATTATTTCATAATATAAAACTATATCTATCTAAATCAAACAATGAATGGTGAAAATCCTGGCAATCTATGGACCACTTATTTATGTTTAAACATTATTTCAATTTACATTAGAAAACACAATGTAAGCTACAATTGTTGACGTCATTTATATCAAATAAAACACAACATGTTATTACCCTATCTCTGATTATATTTGTCAGAATGTACGGTAAGGAACAACGTTTTTGCTATTGAAATACAGATAATATCAAAATCTACAAATTCAATCGAACAGTAAGAGAAAAGAATGCAAAACGTGAATATCTACACAATTTCAAATTAACATATATCACCAGTTTCTATCAATTTATACAGTCTCCAATACATTAAGATCAACAAAATCTTGTTCTATATGAGTATATTTCACTTGACACTTGAAAACAGACCGAATGGCGCCCTAGTTTTTCAAGCGACATTTTATTGCATATTTGAAAAGATCAAGTGTTTGTTTTTATTAGTTATAACTGCGATGACGTGCATCAAAAGTACAAACAGGTCATGTTTTTATTTGCTTTACACTTCAAAAATATACGTTTGCCTGACCTAAGTAAGGAGCCTGTAATTCAGTAGTTATCGTGTGTTGCTGTATATCATATTTGTATTTCGTTCATTGTTTATGACGTAAATCAGGCCGTTGCTTTTCTCATTTGAATTGTTTTACATTTGTCATTTTGGGCAATTTATTGCTGCCTATGAGGTATGACATTTGCTTGTTATTGAAGGCCGTACCTTGACCTTTTGTTAAGCCAGGTGTACTTTTTATCGGGTTTACTGTCTAGGTGTTAGTACTTGATTTTATGAGTTTTAAAATTACTTGGTTGATGCTGCTTCTTCAAAACGTTTTTTTTTTCAGATGGTATACATATGCTGTTAGTTAACACGTCTATTTTGACAGATAGTACATGTAGTTACTGTGGATTCATTTATTTTCGTGGGTATCAATTTTCGTGGAATGAGGAGAACTTGCATGTTCGTAGATATTTGATTTCGTGGTTTTGCCGAAGTCTGCAGACAAGCCTATAGAAAATTTGTTTTATGTTGTACATTAAGTTTTGTGGCTACCTGTACCCACGAAATCCACGAAAATTGGTATCCAACGTATAATAATTAATCCACAGTATTCGTTAATTTTCCGAACTGTTAATACGTTATTAAAGGTTTTGCATCCTGGAACCAAAAGTCTGCACTTTTGTGATGAGACTAAACACTACTGAAACGTTGGTTGTTTGTTAATTTGTTATTTTAAAATGTTGAAAAGTAAGAACAATTAGGTTTTGTAAGTATTTTAGGCTTTTTCACTTTTATGGATTTCAATTTGTTTTGTGTTTGAACGTTCATGACGAATGTATATCAAGAAAAGCGCTTCGCAAACAGGAACAAATAAATACAATTGATAAAATACATAATGTTCATTTTCAAAATCAATTACAGTACTGTATTGTTTTAAAACTTATTTAGTAGGAAACCATTTATTTAAGGATGAAAAGTTACTTACGCCCCAATGATCCAATCTTAGCACCATATACAAGAATACATAACTTTTAAGAAATAAGCGACCAACGATCCAAATTGACCGACTGATATATTTTTTCATATTAAGGGATATTCACCAGACGTTTAATGTTCCATATAATAAATCCGTTAGGTTCGCAAAAGTCCTCTTCATTTAGTAAATCAACGAGTTGGTGTCATTGATGTCAATGCTTTTGGTTTGTATACTGTATATCGGGTTTTTTTTTTTTTTTTTTTTTTTTTGCGTGTGTTTAATTTTCGCTCTGTTCGCGGTAGCTAGAGAAACGCGAAAATTTGTCTCCGCGTAAATGTGCCTGCATTTTCCAAGATTTATGAGAGTTTTGTATATTATACTGTTTATTATGGAATTTTTATTTGTTATTTGTAACGATACAGTTATATTTTCGCGTGTATTTTCCCATTCAGCGAAAATTATACACAGTGAAATTTACCCTGCCTATTTTGTTATGAAATCGCGAAAAAAGCCGACGCGAAAAAAACCGATATACGGTATATGCCATTCAGATGGCAAGAGCAAAACAACTTTATCTGATATTTCACAGAAAAAATGGCTCTGGCTTAAAAAAAAGTTAGTTGGAAACTATAGGATGATGATATTTAATCAAGGCGATAAAGCCAGACACAGAAATATCGTCCGTATTTTCTTGTAACTCGATTTCGAAAATGGTCTTGGCAATCAGTGAGAATCATATCACTTCTTTTTGTACTTGTCAATCTTACCAGATCTTCTTATTTTTAACTAAATCCTACGTTCCGTGTTTGAAATAAGCTATTTTGCTCATCTCTAGCAGTACGGGAAATTACTTTACTTTACATAATATCTTCTATGACGGGAGATTTCCACATTCAAAGAAATGATGTTGATAATATTGCATCTATTTTGTCACCATTTGGAAGTACAGAGTTAGCAAAAGGAGTCAAATTCGGTGCTTCTTCCTTAATTTTGAAGGGTTACAACATTCGTTTTACTGAAAACTAGATCATGTTAATAAAACAGATTTGAGTTATTAAAACATGTTAAATGATCGTTCTTTTGTAGAATGGGATGGTATCCTCATTGAGTTATAGTTACTGCTGGTACGCATATAATCCAAGCTATACTTTAACCACCTTCATATGTCTCAGCAGGGATTGACTATCTGGTAGAGATATCAAACAAAGAGCGTCCGTTTTTGTAGCTTTTGGTACGGCTTGTTAGATCTATTGCAACTTCTGCTCTTTTGACTGGATTCCAAACTGTTCTTTCGACTTGTATTCACGGGTTGTGATGGATGTCTGACAATTTCATGCTTGAATATAGTGCAACGGATTTGGGGCAGGATACATACAGACTGTTTCTTCTCTTTCCAGGAATATATCTCAGAGCGAAACCACTTGTAGGGATCGATTTAAAGGTCATCAACCAGAATGGTTGATCGTGAAACCTCACTCTTATGGAAAAAGTTGATATTCGAACTCCAGTTTGATTTCAAGTATACGTTAATCATGAAGAATTGACGAAAGATGTTATTCTGCCTTGTTGCTGGTAAACAACTGACGATTATGCTTACATCAATGCCTATCAGTAATTGTTGCTTTTGTAAATGGAAGAATGTTTAGAGATATGCAAATATCCGTTTATACGATTGAACCAACAACTACTGAGGCAACAACGAGAAAAAAATTAAGATATTGGGTACGTAGGCTTCTTTCCTATAAAAAGAACTTAGAGACGAGTACGTCCCAATAGTACTTCAGCAGATAAGTGGTTTACTGTTACTTCAGAGGAACTTCTACAATGAATCGAAGAGTCAAAATAGATGAATATATGAAGCTGTTGAGGAGATATATGTTCCAAAATATATAATCTTCCTTACTGATTTACATCCAACTTAAACCGCGAAAACAGAAGAAAATGTACATTAAATTGGTTCGTACCAATCATTTGTTGAAACACAGAGATGATGGCCTTGGCAGACAACGCACATGCAACTCGTAAATAGATCCTTTTTTGTCTTTAAAAGAGACTCATAAGAGGGTAAATTGCTCTTTTCCAATATAAATCATATTGTGCACATTTTGTACCTACCTTTTATACTAAAACAAAAAGTTATTAAAATAATATCGTTGTTGTTGGGCGATACCTTTTTTTCTTACTCCTTACTTGTATTTTTTGTACCTCTTGTAAAGCTATTGAAACATTTTGGTGTTTATAAGTTTTACATGTATTATACTTTTAAAATGAATTGTAAAATTATAGCAAAAATATTACAAAAGAATATTTTCAGAGCAACAGCTCCTATAAAAGTCAACTAATTATTTCGGTAATATTTTTTATATAATGTTTTGCTTATTATTTTTCCTGTTTAGAAGTATCTTATATTTTTATATAAATGACGAAAATAAATAATTCTTCAAATATTGTCATTATATCAGTTAGTAAAATATGTGATTATTTGATATATTGTACATCTTGTATGGGGCATATTTTCAGGCACTTTGCATTATGTTCAAGGCTGTCAAACAAACAATCTATTAACTAGAAAAGAATATTCAGATAAAAATCGTGTCATTCATTTCTTTGTTTCAATATTATTGTATTGGAATTACATGAAATAGTTGTGAGGACTGTATGTTCTTGTCTGATACTTTTACTTCTTTTGAAAAATATCAGCTGCGTAATGTTGTAAGATATTGTTTTGGAGCCAAATCACGCTTCGAACTAGAAATAAACTGGGGTCAATATAGACGACGGCTATGGACATTCTTGATAATGTCATGATTGATTGTAGTTGCTTAAAATCAAGAGCACATCAATTACATTTATGTTCACGACGAGATTATATTACAAAAAACACTAAATAAATAGTTACTGGGTTGTCCAAGATTGAACTTTAATTCCAATGAAGCTCAACATATAACCTTGATACATACATGATCCAAATATTTGCAGGTAAATGCAGTTTTGATCTTTTATGTCAACTTCATGTTTGAAGGGCTGGCTTTTGCCTAGCTTTACGCTTAAAAGACCATTTGGCAGGTTTGTCTGAATTACTCGTGAACATACTTTTTGCCGCAAATATGACAATTCATTGCCATCTATACAATATGAAGAACCAATTATTTCAATAACAATGCAATTTAGAGTAAACAAAAGTAGCAATACTTTACCAATGGCTAAATCTTATAAATCGATTACAAAAGAAGATACAAAAATGGTATCAAACAAAAATAACAGAATCGTTTGAAAGCGAAAAGGGTCTCCTGATATGCACGCATCATCCGCCATGCGAGCCCAGACTCAGTTAAAACATAAAAATCAAGAAGAGGACAAATTTCAGAAGTTCTTCTCAAATCTGTTGGACCAGTTTTGAATGAGCAGCACACTTTTTAAAATAAAATTAATCGAAGAAAAACGATTATTCAAATTAATGCACATAAACGATACATTTTTACATGTAGTTTTTTTTCAAATTTAACGACTGGTTATAATGCATTTTGACGCTCCTCTTTACGCCTAAAATGTGACTTAATTTGGTATTTTCTGACATCTATAAATTATTTTGATTAAGCTGAAGTATATTTTATGAAATTCTAACATTGGTAAATTACTGTTAAAAACAGAGTTTTCAAATCAAGTTAATAGGAAATTTACAAATACTAACCAATACGTCTTTACTTATTTCAAATAACAGGCCTTTATTCATCAAGGAAATGGACTGACTGACCCATTTAAATGTAAATCATAAAGTCTGTTGTGAGCTGTTTTATTTATTCAAAATAGAGATAAAATTTAAACTCTCGAAATAACCACATAACTACCTGTTCAATAAAAATGGCTATGGCACAGTTGTCCTCAAATAAATGTTCTATCTGTACGGATCGAATAGGATCTTTATTCTGTCGGGATTGTGAAAAATACTATGTATGCAGTGTCGTTCATTTCATGATATGATTCCATCAACAGAAGGACATGTAGTAGTAGACTCACACACTGAAGGTCGTGGTATATTCAAACCGAAACCTGTTTGTAAGACACATAACATAAATTTTTCTCCATTTGCAAAGATTGTAAGTGTCTTATTTGTAGCGAATGCCTCTTGTCTGATCATAACGGGCACAGTCAAAGTAAGATTAAAGAGGTCACTGACTCTTCCCGTGAGGCTACAGAGCACACCATAGAAGATCTGAAATCGAAAGCTAATATGATTACAAAAAGTTGGAAGAAGTTAAATCTAATATATTACCGAAAATGAAATCCGATTATGACGAGTTTAATGAACAGGCTACTTGACATCCAAGGAATTTCAGACAATTATAGATCATATAACAACGATAAGCAAAACGAAAGCAAGTGATTTTTCCGGTTAGAAAGAGAATCGGTTCTTGATTTTTGGCTTCTCTTGAATATCTTCGAGGAAGTTACACTAAAACCTTCACAAAATTTGCAAACATTCTACAAGAAAAACATGATGTTACATTCTTATTTGAAAAGAAGTCTTTGCAAAATGACATTGATAATTTAGATGAAATACCACAAATGATAAATCCAAATATAATAGATGCATTCCATCAGGATGAATTTGTCAATTTAGTTATTGAAGAAATACAGAAGAAATTCACAGTCGGGTAAGTTTGTTTTATACATGAAACATATAAAAGCTCATCAAAGATATGTGGCTTACAATTTGGCATGACCGAATGATGTGTTGTCTTCATATGACTGGTTGTAATATAGTCAAAATACGATAACGGTCTAGTTACCTAAATGAATATCAAGGACAACAATATCGAGCTGATTTGTTTAGGTATACCATTTAATAAAACTTCTTAATATTTCATTCCAATGACCATTCAAATATTAATTAGCCTTAACAATTATAAATATAGATTATAAAATATGCATTTACAAAATTGCATAATTTGCCTGTCTTGTATAGTTTGTCAGTCATACGCGTGAGAGGTTTAGCTTAAAATAAAACCAGGTTTAATCCGCCATTCTCTACATCAGAAAATATCTGTACCAATTCAGGAATATGGCAGTTGCTATTCATTTGTATGATCTGTTTGAGCTTTTGACTTTGCCATTTGATTAAGGACTTTCCGTTTGAATTTACTCGGACATGTCGGAGTTCGGTGTTTTAGTTTTTTTAAATTTTAAATGATTATTGAAAAGCTTCATTGAAAATATAAACTTTGTTTTATTTTAAATGCAAATTGTTTAAAATAACTTCCATTCTGGGCAAATAGATTTCCTTATGAGCATTTACTTAAACGACTTAGTTTAGCCTTATTAATCTAAATAGCCGCATCCGAGTTAAGCCCTTTCTATTTATTTGGTAGGACTAATCAATATACATAGTAGAGGTAACGATCGATATGCAGATTAAACTACACTGTCAATCAATTCAAATTAACATTATCAAATGTTTAGTTATGTAAAATACCTCCAACAAAAAAAAATAATCATAATAACAATTAAATAAGTTAAAACATTAACTATTCGGTTCGAAGATCGCTGTGACATCTTGATGGCGTATAATCGCGAAAGAAAAAGGAAAAAACTGACTCTATTTTAAAAGAGTAAAATCCATTTTATTCCTTTTATAATCTTTTCAATGTTTACCATAAATTGAATGCAGATTTAATAAAGAAACACTTAATTTTACAATATTCCATGTTTTTATTCTTATAATTGATAAAACTTACATTTAATGTTCGGAAATTTCCCAAAATATATGAAAGTTTTAAAATATTTGTGGTAAAGATGTATATGTGACAACTTTTTATTTTTGGAAATGTCCCAAATCATTTTCAACATGATTATTTATAATATATATGTTGGCAAAGCGTTTTGACAAACAGATCTGAAACACATTTCGGGAAAAATCCCGACAAAAATAAACTAAGTGCAAAATGTATAACACAGACGTCTTTAAATATTTCGGGATTTATCCCGAAAAACCCAATGTATACATGTTAGAACTCATGACTAATAATTTCGGGAAAAATACCGAAAATATAAATCTATTATCAGGCACACATTTGTTACATAGATTTTTACCCATTTCGGAAAATCCGAAATAAAATCTACAAGCAAAAATTATGCTACAGATTTCTTAAACATTTTGGGAAAAATCCGAAAACAAAATCTACAAGATTTTACAACACAGAATTTTGATACATTTAGAAAGTTTTATGTAAATTTGTTTCCAACATTTGTTGAAATATTATGATTCATAAAAGATATGTATTTTGTTTATAACCATACTATTCATTACAGTTCTGAAAAAGTATTTTCTAAGAAAATAAAGGTTGCTCTCTACTGCATCTCTTTTGCAACATACTATATTTGACAAAAAGCATTTTACAGTTTAAACATAGAAAATAAAATTCCATTCAAAAACTTGTTTTAAAATTATTTCTTAATTTAATGAAAAGACTAAGATTGACAGGTATGGTCATAAATAATAATGCATAATTATATGTAATTACTACGCACTATAAAAAGTGGTTGTGTTAATGGAGCTAAATGGTACCAACAAGATTTGCAGGATGTATGCCTATACAAAAAGGTGATATTGCATTATTAAATTTAACAAAAGACACAACAGTTTGAAAGATATCAGGAAGTCGGCAGTCCTTTAAACTCGTAATAATGTTTGGCATGCTTTTCTCTTGTTTATCTTCATATCTGTGTCTTTTAAGACTCTCACCAATTTGTCCTCCAAAATTTTGTATGTATCCTACAAAGAAAAGTCAATTCAAGTTCAATATTTTAAAGTCCTTCAGGCATATCATTAATGATTTTTTTTTGTCGGCAAATTTTGTTATCACAGGTCCTTTCATAGCTTACTGTATGTCATTTGTTTTGTTCAATAATTGAAGCTATATCAAACTGATGATGTTTAAAATTTTGTTCTTATTAGGGCTGTTGTCTCCTTAGCAATCATACTGCATATTTTTTATGCCCCATTTATGGGCATTATGTTTTCTGGTCTGTGCGTCTGTTAGTTTGTCCCACTTCAGGTTAAAGTTTTTGGTCAGGGTAGTATTTAATGAAGTTGAAGTCCTATTAACTTGAAACATAGTACACATGTTCCTTATAATATGATCTTTCTAATATTAATACACAAAAAATCATCATTTTGCTGTTTAAAGTTTCTATCTTTCTATCATAAAATTAAAGAAAGTAAACATCGCGAGAGGTAATTACTTAACTGACGATTTGGGCTATGTGACTTATTTGTAGATCTTATGGTGCTAATCATTTTTACAATTCAAAGTTTCCCTCTTTACTTTAGTTTTCAATAGGGCTAACAACAAAATAGAGTGTTTTGATTGCCCTTCCAACCCTAATTGATCAAATATTTTTTTGTCTACATATGATCAAATATGATTTTTTGAATTTAAGTCAATAATTTCTTCATTTTTTTAAAATTATTTTTGATAAATAAAATTTTTATCATATTTATTACAAAGCAACAGAATAAGGAATGGAAACGATGTAATAGGTTGTCTTGGTCCCGAAATATCTCTTACAGTGGTAAACTGTCAATTATATGTCATGGAGCCGATTCGTTTCCGTGCTGGTGCCAAACTGTCTTGTTACCTTATCTACAAAGCGGTAAGACTGGATTCCGAGATGGTATGTGTTTTTATCCGGGCGTCATTGCAGTGTTTAAGGAATGCATGTCTAGGCGTCAACCAGGCGTAAACCAGGTGGAAACCAAGCGTAACTGAGGCGGAAACCAGGCGTAAAATTAGGCGTAATATTTAAATGAGTATGCCTGGTCCACAGAAAACCAGGCGTAATGTGCAAATGAGTACGCCTGGTCAATAAATAAACCAGGCGCAATATCCTTACATAATACTACACTTATTTTAAATCAGTGTATTACCCTAGCTGTGTACTTTTGTGTATTTGATACAAACTTCTGTACTGTTGCTTTAATTTCTCGTTGTTTGACAAAAAACTTGAAATATATTAACCATTGAAGAAGCTAATATATAAATAAATATATTTTAGACAGACACTGGCTCAAATAAGTTTAAGTTAAATAAAATTTTGACAATTAATTTTTCTTGAAATAAAACAAGCATTTTAACTAAGTTTTTATGAAAATTAATGTCCTTTGAACTAAAATATAAATGATAATACTGCAATTAAACTTAATGTAAAAGATTTTAATGTTATTATCCAAGGATAAAGGTTTTGGGATTTCAAAATTACTGTTAGAACTTAAAACTTAATAACTTAGTTATACTCACATAATTATTACATGTATTATTTACCGTGTAAACTACTTTCCTTTTATTTCACAATTTTCATTAATCAATTTGATTCCATAATTCCAATTTCAAATTCTTCCAAAAGCACTAAACAAGCTAATTATCCCTTAATATATGAAGCTGCCATAAGTCCAACTCTTGCAAACTAAAACCAGAGCCAAATTTTGAAAAAAAATCCCATGATCCTCTAAACAAAGCATTATGGGTATTATGATTTAGGCCATACCAACAGTTTTACGCCTGTAAGAAAATTTACGCCTTGCTTATTTCAATTTACGCCAGGTTTACCACTTTTTCTCGCCCGTAAGGACTACAAATTTACGTTTCCTGCTCCCTTACGCCTGGATCTAGACACGTAACTACCACTTCCGCCTGGTTTACGCCTTATTTCCAGGCGTGTCATATATAATTTCGATGCGGGCAGTTTTAAATTTTCAATTGCAAGTAAACATGTAAAACTAATAATTGCCTTTATCTTCATTTTATTTTTAAATTACTTTTATCGTTGGATTTAATTTATTTTCTACAGAATGATTTAAAAGCTTGATATGGCTTTTACTTGTCCAATCTTTTTTCCTCTGGTACCGGACAATCGACACTCATTATTATGCCCTGCAGTAGTTAAAGGAGATGGTTTTTGTAAAAAATAATGGATGACTGATGCAAATTAAGTGATGAAAATAGCTTACTTGACCAAACCAGTCCGGTGAGAAAATAATGTTGGAAAATAGTGAAGATGATTCATGGACAATTCAAAAGTGTTGAGCAATCAGGAATTGTTCTGATAGTATTTTACTTATGTGAAACAGCACATATTTTTAGACATAACATATGTTTGCACACTTAAAAACTTTCAAACTTACCTTTCAGATCTTCCCATATATTGACTAAGAAAGACCTTGAACTTTACAGAGAATTGAATCAGAGACCTTTCTCTTCATATTTGTCTAGGCTGACTGCATGTCCTATGGATATGTCAATCTGAAATAAGAACAAAATGGCCTAAAACTTCATGCTGAATTTTTTTTTTACACATGGACTGCTTGAACATGTTGAAGGCACAATTTAAAATGGCACCATGGCTATTGGATCAATTTCTATGCAATTTTGTCTATGAAATTAGGCCAGAGAAATGATTCTCACCTAAATAGTTGTAAATAGATATAATATATCATTCTTTACAAATTATCATTCTCAAGCAGAAAACTTCAAAAAGTAGTCAGGAAATACTGGCAAATGACTGGCATCTTATTAAAACAGATTCTACAATACAATGCAATAGGTGCATGTCAAATTCCATAAAAACCTATCAATGAATTCAAAAGAAATAGAAACATTGGTGAATAAGTGAAGTGAGCTATACGATAATTTATATAAAACTCAAAGTTTCTACTCAACATTTAACTGTGCAGAACTAATTAATGACCATTATCCATGTAATTATATAAACAACACATGTGAACTGATATTATTATGAAGACACTTCCTTACTACACTTTGTACTATGAAACACATTGGTTGAAATAGTTTGAAAACAAAAAACACACAAATGCAAATTCTTATTAACACATTAAAAAATTTAATTATTAAAAAAAAACAAAAAAAAAGTAATTCAAAAACTATTTAAAAAATAAAAAATTCAAACCGTTAAAAAATAAATGAAAAAAAAAGGAATAGAAATAAAAGTAAAACCGTAGGCCAGAGAACACAGTTATTTAGAGTCGATTTAGGCCGTAGCCCATATTTACATATAAAAATGCACACAGAAGCTATAAGAAATGAAAATTTGTTACTTTTTGCTCATTTCAATGCTTAGGTGTCATGATACAATAAGTCTAATTGCAAAAGGACTCTTGTATTTAAATTGTTTGCAGCCAGTATGGTCTGGTGACCAGTTTTTTCACTTTTCAATGGAAGACTTGCATGTAGTTTTATAGTCTCAATTGGCATGTATATTTGGACCACTTACTATCCTAAAGAAGACAACTATGATCATGATGATAGCATATGAATTGAATAAGGTGTACTGATCATTGTAAAGTGTTTTTTTTACAGATTCAGTGAAATATTTGTGATGGACTACAGATTTTATGTACAATGCTCTTCACATTTTACATACATCAAACAGGCCGTTTAACCAGGGCCATGAATACAAAATATTCTGCACATTTTTTCTGTGATAATCTACTTTTCTCTAGATTCAGAGTTCACAAATGGTTAATTTAATTTGATTTAAGCACTGATACACAAATATCAGGAACAAAACAGATGTCAGATAGAATGTCAGCATGCCCATTAGGCATAAAATGCAAACTGCTTTATAATGCTTATTTTAGCCGTATAATGCCAAAATGGGACATTTTAACAGAATTTCTGTCAACCAAAGATGTAAATCCTTTACTTTTATTGAGTTTGACAAATTGAAACCAGCAAACCATTCAGGAAAGTTGCCAAAGAACAGAATCTAGAATTACTGAATCCATCGCTTAGGCCCGAGAACACAGTTATTTTGTAGTGCATTTCTTTTAGACAATAAATTCAAATTAAAAAAAATCGCACCTGCTCTTTCTCAAAAAGATTTTTACAGTGTAGTGTACTACTAGTGGGACAAATAATATCAAAATTATAGAAACTTCTACCAGCTCTAACTCAAAATATTGACAATTCTGTGATAAGTGGGTCTAAAATTCAGTTTGACAGCTTCAGACACGTACTAAAATTTGACCTTTTTTAACTGGACCAAATAACTACTTAACATAACAGCATAAAGATTCAGCACCCAAATTTTTTTAACATGTAATTTCATCCCCCTACTTAATATTTCATCAAGAAATTAATTGGGAAAGTGTATCAAAAAAACTGGAAGTTAAACATTGTTCACACTAGGGACTATATTCGTGACAATGAAAACCAAAGGACGATAACTGTATCCTTGGACCAGTAGTAAAAAGAAATAAATGAAAACAAAAATCAAAGGGTCATCTCTGATGAAGGTTAAACTGTAATAACCCGAAACATTGTGTACATTATGCACAATACCTATGTAAGTCCAGAGATATGATTCACACTTAAATCATGTAAATCGGTCGATACTGGATCAATTTCTATGGAAATAAGTAATAACTAGAAATGACTAAAAAACAGAATTATGACAAAATTTGTTTTGAAAAAAGAGGCTTTGTATCACTCACCTGGTGAACAAATAACCAGTTTTCTAGGACTTTTAAATGCACATACTACATGGATGTACTATACAGCTGTAGGAACTGTTTGTGTTGCTGATCACTTTTACATTTAACAGGTTGAATCTGGGCTCCTACATGAATAAATAGAAAATAAAACTTTTGACAAACAGAAAAAATCATAAGTTGGGTATTTATAATATTTACTGTTACTTTTGTAGGTGGATTCTATGTGCTTCTTTATTTTACATTGGCTAGAGGTATAAATGGAGGTTGAGATCTCACAAAACATGTTCAACCCTGTCACATTTTTAGCCTGTCCCAAGTCGGGAGCCTCTGGCCTTTGTTAGTCTTGTATATTTTTGAAATTTTCGATCAATTATATGTTTTGGAGTTTAGTGTGACGTCCATTTTCACTGAACTAGTATGCAATTTTATTAAGGGCCAGCTGAGGACCACCTCCTGGGTGCGGGAATTTTTCGCTGTGTTAAAGACCCATTAGTGCCTTCGACTGTTGTTTGCTCTTTGGTCGGGTTGTTGTCTTTTTGACATATTCCCCATTTTCATTCTCAATTTTATCAAATAGTTGAATGATTGACATACTTATTTTTTTTTTTAACAGAGAAACTCCTGTCTGACCTAAACTAGAGGCTCTAAAGAGCCTGTGTCGCTCACCTTGGTCTATGTGCATATTAAACAAAGGACACAGATGGATTCATGAAAAAATTGTGTTTTGGTGATTGTGATGTGTTTGTAGATCTTACTTTACTGAAAATTCTTGCTGCTTACAATTATCTTTATCTATAATGAACTTGGCCAAGTAGTTACAGTGGAAACTATTTTGTAAAAATTTACAAAATTTGTGAAAATGGTAAAAATTTACTATAAAGGGCAATAACTCCTTAAGGCAGTCAGGGGTACTACTTGTACAAGTAATTTTTATTTACTTGAAGAAGTAAAAAAATATATACTTATATAAGTAAATTATAATGTTTGAATAATCTCCCCTTAATTTTCTCAAAAATTTACTTATACAAGTAAATTTTTTACAATCCATCAAAATTCTCAAGTTTTGAGATGTAAATCATGCCTTTAATGATTTTTCCCAGGTTAGCTCATAATTTTTGATTAGAGTTCAATGTTTCATCTCATTAATTCAACAAAGAAACTGATTGCGCAAAGATCTTAAGTATTTGCACAAAGCCTTCAAAAATTGCTCCTTTGGGACTTGTAAATGACCAGTGTTCTGAAGATAACAGACAAATGGGATTTTCATAAATTAATTTAATGATTAGTAAAGACATCTGCAATGGGCAGACAAATTAAAATTCTATTAGAGCAAAGAAATCCTAAGAATTTAAGAAATGAAGATAAGATGACTTTTCACTTATATAAGTAAAATAAAATGCTCCATGAGGCGCAGCTTGATACGACCGCAGAGGTCGAACCCTGAACAGTTGGGGCAAGTATGGACACAACATTCAAGCTTGATACAGCTCTGAATTTGGATTGTGATTGACTATTTGACACAGCATAGGTTTCTGACACAGAATGAATGTGGTCTAAGAACTTAAAATTTTAAATTGGACATTCACCTATTATGGTCCAATATCCAAAATCTAAATACATGGTTAGATTCAGCATATCAAAGAACCCTAAGAGTTCAATTTTGATGAAATCAAAGAAAGTTTAATTTTGGACCCTTTTGACCTCAATGTGGACAAAGTTGATAACGGGCCCAAAATCAAAAATCTAAATACATGGTTAGATTCAGCATATCAAAGAACCCCATATATTCAATTTTTGTTGAAATCAAACAAAGTTTAATTTTGGACCCTTTTGACCTCAATGTAGACAAAGTTGACAACGGGGCCCAAAATCAAAAATCTAAATACATGGTTAGATTCAGCATATCAAAGAACCCCATATATTCAATTTTATTGAAATCAAACAAAGTTTAATTTTGGACCCGATTTGGACCAACTTGAAAACTGGGCCCATAATAAAAATTTAAAGACATATTTAGACTCAGCATATCAAAGAACCCTAAGAATTCAATTTTGTTAAAATCAAATTAAGTTTAATTTTGGACCCTTTGGACCTTAATGTAGACCAATTTGAAAACAGGACCAAAAATTAAGAATCTAAATACATGGTTAGATTCAGCATATCAAAGAACCCCATATATTCAATTTTGTTGAAATAAAACAAAGTTTAATTTTGGACCCCAATTTGGACCAACTTGAAAACTGGGCCCATAATCAAAAATCTAAATACATGATTAGATTCAGCATATCAAAGAACCCTAAGAATTCAATTTTGTTAAAATCAAACTAAGTTTAATTTTGGACCCTTTGGACCTTAATGTATACCAATTTGAAAACAGGACCAAAATTAAGAATCTAAATACACGGTTAGATTCAGCATATCAAAGAACCCCATATATTCAATTTTGTTGAAATCAAACAAAGTTTAATTTTGGACCCTTTTGACCTCAATGTGGACAAAGTTGATAATGGGGCCCAAAAATCAAAATCTAAATACATGGTTAGATTCAGCATATCAAAGAACCCAATATATTCAATTTTGTTGAAATCAAACAAAGTTTAATTTTGGACCCGATTTGGACCAACTTGAAAACTGGGCCCATAATCAAAATTGAAAGACATGTTTAGATTCAGCATATCAAAGAACCCTAAGAATTCAATTTTGTTAAAATCAAATTAGGTTTAATTTTGGACCCTTTGGACCTTAATGTAGACCAATTTGAAAACAGGACCAAAATTAAGAATCTAAATACATGGTTAGATTCAGCATATCAAAGAACCCCATATATTCAATTTTGTTGAAATCAAACAAAGTTTAATTTTGGACCCCAATTTGGACCAACTTGAAAACTGGGCCCATAATCAAAATCTAAATACATGATTAGATTCAGCATATCAAAGAACCCTAAGAATTCAATTTTTGTTAAAATCAAACTAAGTTTAATTTTGGACCCTTTGGACCTTAATGTAGACCAATTTGAAAACAGGACCAAAATTAAGAATCTAAATACACGGTTAGATTCGGCATATCAAAGAACCCCAATAATTCAATTTTGATGAAATCAAACAAAGTTTAATTTTGGACCCTTTGGACCTCAATGTGGACCAATTTAAAACAGGGCCCAAAATCCAAAACTTAATACACGGTTAGATTCAGCATATTAAAGAACCCCAAGAATTCAAGAATAAAACCCCATTGAAATTGGTCAAGAAATAAGCAATTTATACAAAGAATCTTCTTTTGCACAATACTGTGCAATTAAATATTTCTTGCAATTAGCAATACTGTGCAATTGAATATTTCTTGCTATTGTGCAATACTGTACAATTGACAATTTCTTCCTATTGTGCAATATTGTGCTATTGGATATTTCTTGCTATTGTGCAATACTGTGCAATTGAAGATTTCTTGCTATTGCGCAATACTGTGCAATTGAAAATTTCTTGCTATTGCACAATACTTATTATATAATAATTTACATATCCTGTTTGGTGTGTATCTCCTGCCATATCATTATTATTTGCTTTTAAATATAAATCAGAAATAACCAACTTAAAATGGAAAATTTAAAAAAAAAAAAAAAAAAAGGAAGAAAGGGAAAAAAATCCCCCAATTTTTGAACCCCTTATGATTCATCACCCCAAACTCAATCCCAGCCTTCAATGAGGTATGGTACCTTGCAGTACAATTTCAGAGATCCATACACTTAAACACAAGTTATTGTCTGGAAACTAGAAAATGCTTATTTTTACCCTTTTGGCCCCTAATTCCTAAACGTTTAGGCAATTACCCCAAACTCAATTCCAGCTTTCCTTTGTGATATGGAACCTTGTAGTACAATTTCAGAAAGATCCATACACTTACACACAAGTTATTGTCCTGAAACTAGAAAATGCTTATTTTTGCCCTTTTTGGCCCCTAATTCCTAAAATTTTGAGGCAATTACCCCAAAATCAATCCCAGCATTCCCTTTGTGATATGGAACCTTGTGGTACAATGTCAGAGATCCATACACTTACACACAAGTTATTGTCTGGAAGTTACAAAATGCTTATTTTGGCCCTTTTTGGCCCCTAATTCCTTAACTGTTGGTACCATAACCCCAAAATCAATCCCAACCTTCCTTTTGTGGTATTGAACCTTATGGTAAAATTTCCTAGAGATCCATTTACTTAAACTAAAGTTAGAGTGCGAAAACCAATGTGTCTTCGGATGACGGCGACGGCGACGACGACGCCAACGTCATACCAATATCGACCACAAAAAATTTTTGCGGTCGTATAAAAATCTGAATGTCTAAGGGACATAACTACGTCAATAATTTTTTTACCTATACAAGTAAATAAAATTCACTTGTGTAAGTATATATCCTACAAATTTACTTTTATAAGTATATATTTTTTTTACTTCTTCAAGTAAATAAAAATTACTTGTACAAGTAGTACCCTGACTGTAAGGGTCAATTGACCATTTGGTCATGATGACTTACTCTTAGGTCTTACTATGCTGTACATTATTGCTGTTTACAGTTTATCTCTATCTATAATATTATTGAAGATAATAACCAAAAGCGGAAAATTTTTCTTAAAATTACCAATTCAGGGGTAGCAACCCAACAACAGGTTGCCTGATTAGTCTAAAATTTCAGGGCAGATAGATCTTGACCTGATGAACAATTTATTCCTTGTCAGATTTGCTCTAAATACTTTTGTTTCAGAGATATGAGCCAAAAACTGCATTTTACTCTATGAACTATTTTTAGCCATGTCGGCCATCTTGGTTCGCGGCAGGGTCATCTGACACAATTTTAAAACTAGATACCCTAATGATGATTGTGTACAAGTTTGGTTAAATATGTCTTAGTAGTTTCAGAGGAGAAGATTTTTGTAAAAGATTACAAAAATTTACGAAAAATTGCTAAAATTGACTATAAAGGGCAATAACTCCTTAAGGGGTCAACTGCCATACTTATTTGTAGATCTTACTTTGCTAAACATTATTGCTGTTTACAGTTTATCTCTATCATTATAATAATATTCAAGATAATAACCGAAAACGGCAAAATTTCTTTAAAATTATCAATTCAGGGTCAGCAACCCAACAACAGGTTGTCTGATTCATCTGAAAATTTCAGGGCAAATTTTGCCCGTTATTCTTTTTTTTGGAAACCACATCTAAACCCTCATCCATGTCAATTTTTTTTTAAAGTGGTACTCGTGCACATGTATGAAAATTCTTGAATTTTAAATTGTACTGCAATTATCAACTCATGAAATTCAGAAACAAATACATAATACTTCACATTTAAATCAACAAAAAGAATGTGTCCATAGTACATGGATGCCCCACTTGCACTATCAATTTCTATGTTCAGTGGACCATGAAATTGGGATAATAACTCTAATTTGGCATTAAAATAAGAAAGATCATGTCATAGGGAACATGTGTACTAAGTTTCAAGTTGATTGGACTTCAACTTCATCAAAAACTTAAACTTGAAGCCGGACAGATGGATGGAGGAACAGACGCATACTCATGACTCATCAGAAAGCATAATGCCCAAAGGTGGGACATAAAACATCTTTAGGCAAATATCCTTAGGTGACAGATTATTAAATTTATCACTAATGCAGTGGCGGATCCAGAGGGGGGTTCCGGGGGTTGGAACCCCCCCTTTTTTTTGGATGATCAATGCATTTTAATGGGGACATATAGTTGGAACCCCCTTTATCCTGGGTTGAGAACCCCCTTTTAAAATGGCTGGATCCGCCCTGCTAATGCATATATCAATATAAAAGTTTTAATTGATATTAGAATTTTTCAAAATTATAAAACATCATTAATTTCTGTATGTCTGTGGTATGCAGTGGCAGATCCAGAATTTTCAAAGGGGCGGCTCAAATCATGCTTCAGTGATTTGATCCTAAATAAATTACCCTTATGGAAAATAAGGCTTCTTGCAAATATTTGCTGCAATGTTGCTGCAAATATTTGCGCAATATTGCTGCAAATATTCATTTTCGTATGCAAATTAGTTTTCTTGCAAACAGTTGCTGCAACATTGCCGCAACAAATTGCGGCAAATGTTTGCGAGAAAATCAGTAGCTGTAATTGTTGCAGCAATATTGCGGCAAATTCATTAGCTGCAATGTTGCAGCAATATTGCAGGAAAATTAATTTCTTGCAATATTGCAGCAACATTGCAGCAAATCTTTCAACAGTTTCAGTTGAAAATTAGGAATTAAAAACTAAGCATTTAAAAAATATGATTTAATAATAAAACAAATTTTCTCTGTCCTCTATAGGTTGTCGTGTTACATCTGTGTATCTTTTAGTTCCGTTTCTCTGTACTCACTATCCTTAAAGTTGAATTTTCTGATTTCAAATACTGCAAAATAAAAGTTGAAGAATTTAGCATATATAAAAGAATAACTAAACATTATAAAGATATAAGATACTACTATATATGGTAAATTCTGGACTTGTAGAATGAAAATAAATCTTTATAAAGAGATAATTAGTTTACAGAGCAATTTTTCCAGCATTTGTTTCACTTAAAGGGTCAATGTCTAAAGTTATCAAGTCCTTCTAGAAATTGCATATTTTCAAATTTCTTGATCAGCAATTAATATATATATTACTATAGAATACATTTAACCTCATGCCAGTACTAGGTTGTTATTGCTTTTTTGAATATTTATTTTTCATTGAACTATAACATAATTGGTCTTGTCTATTCTTTAAAATTTTAATTTTTGTGATTAGTTGTGTATTATATATAAAAGCTATATATAGTTGCCATTTGTTGATAGACCTCTTATTGGCAGTCAAATCACAGATCTCTAATTTAATACCAAACTGCTTTTATTAGAAGATTTCTTGTTTTAATTTAAGTAATGTACTTTCTAAAACATATAGTTTTAAAAAGTTTTAAAAAAATATCTCCTGTCTTACACAATTGTAATAATATTCATGTGCATAAATCTATTGTCTAATACTTTTGTCAACTCTATTAAGTTAAGAAGACTCTTTAAATATCACTATTTTGAACTGTAAGAGCATGCACTTATTCAAAATGGTGGACATTCTACTCCATTGTACTTACCAAAGATGTTATCCAAATTATGTGTAAACACCAATCTTCCTAAATCCAAGAGTCATGTCAACTGAAGGCTATCATCTGCACTATCCAGTGTCAATAGAATTAATTGGAACTTTTGGATCTAAATCCATTGTAAAATTCAAATTACTTTGTTCATGATAGAAGACATCTTTGTTTGTTGTATGCATGTTCATGTCCAGTTCAAATTTTGAATATGTTGATCAAGGTTGCTTAGGGTATTGTGACATTGTGATCCCTTTGAAATTTGCCTCTAATTATAAATATCAGTTGCCTAAATCTTGAATATTTGTTATATATTATAATAAAAAAATAATTATATATATATTTTATCTTTGATGTTATAATGGAAATATATACAAAGAAGAAATACTCTACCCTTAATTTGGCCTCAAACTCTATGTACATTAATTTATGGTACTTCCTGTCTTTGCCACTACACAGAGATAAATGAAAACCAGATGGCACATTACATTTCTATCACCAGCTCATATTACTAATTGAGATGAGAAGGATAATTTGTGTATACATAATTTTAAGATAATGATACTAGAAATTAAACAAAATGCAACTTGCAGGTGAGGCTAAATTCATTTGATGGAAAATATTAGAATTAAAAATATTGTTCATAGAAAATGTCACAAAAAGTGACAAAAGGCATAATAATACATATAGAACAAAAAAATATTATGACTCAATTATTTAGATTAAACTTGTTGAAATAAATACCAAAGTATTCTTGAAATTCTTTCCTTACAAAATATCATATAAATGTGATGTACAGTTTAGGAATTCTTTATAAGCATTATTATTTGAAGATTTATTTAAAATGAATTATTCAAATATCCAAATATTTCTGAGTAAAATAAAATATGACAATAACAAATGTAGATAATAAGAAGTATCTATAACCAAATGTTCAAAGAAACAATATGTTGTGTATTATTTGAACCTTAAATCTTAAAACAAATAATCATATGTAATATTTTAAAATGCTTGAAATATTGGTGCAAACTATCATGTCTGACATTATTAAAGAAACTTTTCTTGCAAAGTTGTTGCAAATAGTTATTCCTTAAATAATAAAAGAAAAGGTTCCTGCAACTTTCTAGCAAACAAATTCTTTCTTGCAACATTGCAGCAAACTTGCTGCAATTTTCTTGCAAACAAATTTTGTTGCAGTGAACATTGCGAGAATGTTGCAGGTAGCTGCAACAACCTGCAACTTTCTTGCAAACACTTCTTGCAAACAAATTTGTTTGCCGCAATATTGCGCTATATTGTTGCAATATTGCAGCAAACTTTCATTTCTGTAAGGGTAATCAACCAATTAAATTTTTTCCAAAGGGTGCTCAGGCCCATTAGCCCCACCCCTTAATCCTCCTCAAAATAAAACTTTAAGGAGACCATACACAAAACAGAAAAGAAAACAATTATTGGCATCAAGTATGAAATTATTACTTACAATACATTTTCAAAAATCTCTCCTGTATGTCATTGTGCACATATAATACTGTGTATTCTAATCCTTGTTATGATTTCACTTTTATTTACACTAATAGACCTACTCCCATTATACTTTATTATGTCCATTGAATCAATTTGGTGAGTATATATATATGTGTTTTATGTTTAAGTATAATACACACAACATGTACAAGTAAATGTGACCTGTTTTTATCCAAAGACCTAGGAAGACATAAAATGAATTTCTCTTTTATCTCATTGGTTACTATATGGATTCTATTGATGTCATGACCTCATTACTTGGACATCATAAAATGTGTAGAGGAATATAAAATGTTGAAATTCATCAAGAATACACTACTCTTATTACTATCTTTATTACTATTCTTTTTGTGGTGATTTTGTGAAGAACCATGCAGTGGAGGAAAACAGTTCAAAGAAGAAAATGGCAAGTTAATTAATTTCACATTGAAGTTTAGATATACAGTAATATAATATAAAAAGATAATAATGTCAACATTCTCTATCAAATATTTCTTTAAAAGTTCAACAACAGTGGGTTTGAAATTTACACATGATTCCCTAATTAATGCATATTATGACTGTATATACAAATGTAATTCTGTCTTGAAATAACTGGTTCAGGATAGTTTGAAGTGAATATTTTGTCACACACATATATATATATATACATGTGTATACTTTCACTAGATGATTTAAATTATCTTGTGTATGTTTTTTTAATAGTTCTTTACTAAAAAAAATTTTGTATCTTATATTGCTGATCATTGAACTTGAAGTCTGTTTAGTTTCTCTCTATCTTCATGATCTTATTTAGCTCTTGCTCCAAACACAAAAGAGTATTTTTTCTGATCATTTTTGCATTTTAAAGTTTCTCTCTATCTATTATAGTTTTCACGATAATAGGCAAAATTCGAAAAAAGTGGTAAAATTTGATTCTGTTTCATGTACTGTGGATTCATTATTATTGTTGGATACCAATTTTCGTGGATTCCGTGGGAACAGGTGAACCACAAATTCAAATGTTCCACAAACTGCAAATTTTCAATAGGATTGTATGCATACTTTGCCAAAACCACGAAATCAAATATTCACGAAAATGCAGGTTTTCATCAATCCACGAAAATCGGTACCCACGAAAATAAATGAATCCACAGTATTTGGCCCAGTAGTTTCAGATTACAAAATTTACGAAAAATTCTTAAAATAGACTATAACTCCTTAAGGGTCAATTGACCATTTTGGTCATGTTGACCTAATTGTAAATCTTACTTTGCTGAACGTTATTGCTGTTTATAATGTATCTCTATCCATAATAATATTCAAGATAATAACCAAAACTGCAAAATTTGCTTAAATTATAAATTCAGGAGCAGCAACCCAACAATGGGTTGTCTGATTTGTGAAAACTATTTTCCCCAATGATGTTTGTGGTCAAGTTTGGTTAACTTTGGCCCAGTAGTTTCAGCGGAGAAGATTTTTGTAAAAGTAAACAGACGACAAAGGACAATGATGACGGACCCCAAGTGACAAGAAAAGCTCAATTGGACCTTTGGTCCAGGTGAGCTAATAAAATAAATAACAAAAGTTTGTAACATTAGAGCTCTCACGTCAAAATGTGCTTCAATAGTGACTTTCTATTTAATTTAATTATATATAAATGCCCTAAACTACAAAGTGACAACGATGGTGAATTTACAGCTTTGATTATATCCAAGGTTAAACTTACTTGGCTAGAATAGTGGCATCATTTCAGTTAGTTTACATTTTCAGCAGTTCTTGTTATGTTATTATGTACCAAATGTATTTTATCTTTGAATAAATGCCTTTTATTTACTTGCATTTAAAGCCTGGACATACTTTTCAGGATTTAAGAATAAATTTTATAATGACTGTTAGCATCATTTCTAGATAATAGACTTAGTCTACCTGGGCATTATCTTATTGCCAAGGATTTAAGCTTAATGCCTTATTTCACTTATTGCCACTTACATATGAATAATATAAATACTTACATATATATCATAAAGGTTTCTACTTCATACTAATAATTGGCATTGGCCTTTTAAACTTTTTTTATTCCAGCACTTTTAGGCATTAACAAAAAAATATTTAAACTGTTGAAAATAAAAAATGAAAGAAGATGCTGACTTTGTATAAACTGTTGACTACATGTATAAAGCATTGTAAAGGCTAGTCTTTTGTTTTGTTTGTTAGTTAAGTATTTCAAAAGTTTGCCCTCCACTATTATTTTTCAGCATACCCTTGAGCCACTATACTGTGCTAAATCTCTAAAAATATCTTGTACCCAATTAACCTACTAGAATTTAATAGAAACATTAGATAAAATTTCATTTTCTGAAGAGGTTGTATAGAAATACATGTATGAATTCTGATAATAATATATGATCTTAGTATTATGCCATATTATCAAAATAGTTTCTCTATTACTTTCAATTCCCTGTAGACATGGTAGATGTCTTAATGTTACATTTTTTGTCTGTCCTATGGATTGAGGAATATCAATTTTAAATACATTAAAGAGTAAAATGACTAAGCAAGTTGATTGTCTGACCACATAAATAACAAAGGCAGAAAAAAGTAGCTTTAACTTTTTGACCATTTAATATAGTAAATAATTAATAAAGAAATCTAAAGAATAAAAGAAAAAGAGGAATCTAACGCATGTTATTTTAGTAAATCAGCTGATTATGTTCTTACCAGCTGCACATGGTCAATCAAGTAAAAGCAATAAATTTCTTCAGTTTTAGTGACCACAAATAATTGCTCCCAATCAAGCATTAAATTTCTCTGACCCTAAAATGTTGTGGAACAGTATCATTATAAATCACAGCTTTATTCTGTTAAGCTCCTGTATATTTAGCATGTCAGTTAATACATTAGATTTAATTCTGCTCACTGAAATTGAAGTTATTGGAATAAACATAATGTTGGAAGAAAATATTTTAGAATATTTAGGAACTTTTCTACAAAAACCGTCACAGATATTGGACAAAAACTATAAAAAAAAAATCCCTGGAAAATACAATGAGAAAATATAATAAAAACGCATCAAAAACTAGTGCAAAGAATGAATAAGGTAGCTTTGTTACTCTAATAATACCAGTTGTTGATAGGATCTTTCCCAGATTATTAGGGTTGATGATATGATGATATATTTCACTTTTTTCATCTAATTGTAATAATATTAATTTGTATGTATATATTCAATAAAAGATTTTGATAAATGTTTGTCTAAAATTAACCCCTATGGTCCAAATACATATAGGGGCCAGTTAGTCCTAGACTGTATGAGTATACTCATATGGTCTGACTGTACACATATGGTCTGACTGAACAGTATACTTGTGCGGTCCAAATACTCATATGGTCTGGAACATATATACAATATGAAGATTTGGATAAAGATAGAGGTTTTATTACATTATATACTTTGATGTATAGCCTGTACATGTAGGAATATAAATCCCAATTAACAAAATCCCCAAAAATGATGTACCAATGTTAAAACTTGAAAAAGATATAAATTCATATTGTTATCAAATTGACTGATTAGAATTAATAAAATTGTTAACAAATATCAATAAGATAAGTCATGTAATTACAATGTATTCCAGTATTCTACTATGCAAATAAAAATAATCTATATTTGTTTGCAGCAAATACATTGTACAAATATTGGGCGAATTTTTCAATAAACTTTAACATACTCTGTTCAAACAATAAACATTATGCAACTAGACTATAATATAAAAAAGTCAGGATGAAATTTGAAAAAAAGCCAGGACAGGAGTATTGAGTATTCAAAAGGTGGGATGACACTTTGCCAAAATAAAAGGCAGGATGAGATCATGACTATTTACTGTGATGATGTATATGTAAAAAAAGTCTGGATAAACTGATGAACAGAACTAGTACACGATTGTTTTGGGGCTAGCTGAAGCACGCCTCCTGGTGCGGGATTTTCTCGCTATGTTGAAGACCCATTGGTGGCCTTCTGCTGGTTTTCGGTAGGGTTGCTGTCTTTTTGACACATTCCCCATTTCCACCCCCGTCCAATAAAGAAAAAAAAACAAAGAAACAAAACAAAATATCCAGTCCCTCTTTAAATGTAAATTGCTCTCACACTTGTTTTAACTAAATGTTTACCATATATATTGAAATCATTTCAACAACAGGCTACTGTCGTAATTACTGGCAAATTTTCATTAAGCAAAGCTCCGCATCTTCAAGTTCAAGGTCACAACAAGTTTGTCTTACCTGAACTGGTTCCCTGATTGCATTCGGATAACAGACGTTCTTCTATCCACTGCCACTGTCTGGTCTTGTAGGCTTGTAGAAGTTGCATGAACGTTACAAGTTTGAAGGTGAGGATGTTTGTTCCATCCACAGACATGTTACCCGTCACCTATTCTGTAAATGCCACCTTTTCAGACAAACCACTTCGGTTTGGAAATCCTCAGGTTACCTGACAGGTATGGGGAAAATCTGGATTCAGAATATTCTTTTGCCATCTGCTTGACCACAATAATCTCAACTGGTCAATGCTTATTAGATAGAGCAATAATAAAACCAATTTAAAATTCAGAAAGAAAGTTATTCATTAAATCAAGACTCCCAAATATAGACCTATTCAAGTACACCTTTGGCTTTGGGTGTGCTTGACTTTGGATTGTATTTAATTTAAGGTTGTGTAGGACTCTTTGTAAACAATAATGCTGGCATGGACATAATACTTGTAAGTGAGTTAAATTTTACACTGACAATCTGTAACATATCAAATTAATTAAAAGTCTGTTTTTTTACGTAAATCTAGGCTTTACTTGCATACAATCCCTATTTTCCTGTCGGGAAAGTCGTTTTCTGGTAAATAAATAAAATAATTTGTCC
Source organism: Mytilus coruscus (assembly GCA_017311375.1). Taxonomy (NCBI): domain Eukaryota; kingdom Metazoa; phylum Mollusca; class Bivalvia; order Mytilida; family Mytilidae; genus Mytilus; species Mytilus coruscus. The sequence continues at coordinate 23,635,847 of CM029604.1, read as the reverse complement.
CTATTACTTGTTTAAATGTCAAAATACTTCTGTAAGATCATCTGAGCGTTGAATTTCCATGATTTCTTCACATTTTTATGTGATTTACATGTGTGCCTTTTGGTATTTAGTTAGATCGTTAGCGGACTGGTTTAAATTTACAATATCCGGTTTGTAGCACAGGAACAAGTTTGTAAATATTGCGGACACTCAGAAAATGAGCATGCATAAATACTTTGACATTTTAAGCGCTAAAAGAAAAACAGAATACGATGTTAATGGGAATAGTATCCCCAAAAAACAGAAGGATAATGAATATGACAGGGAAAAAACAGAACCTACCAAGTCAAGTGGGCGGACGAATTTCCCTGGGTCAAATTCAATGAGGGCAAGATGTATTGCACAATTTGCTGAAAATATCCTGAAATGGCAGGTGGAATGGCCTGTAGTTTCTTCTCAGGTTCGTCTTCATTCCACAAGGCAACCCTCAAGAGTCACAACCAGTCTGTGAAACATTTAAATTGTGTCAAACATGCCCGACACCATGACACCTCCTCTGACATTGTTAAAACATATGGATTGTCTATTGCTTATAGTATATAAATTTAAAAAAGCCACACAAAATTATCATAACGAGTTGACATGTTAAACCCTTAAATGTATGCTCAGATTGCAGGATTTTGCATCTTAAATTTCAAAATTTTCTTGTGGTGGCATGTCCCCAAACCCCCCTAGCAAATTCGATCTGCTTCGCGTGTCCCAACAGGGGATAGTGGATTTGCACACGGGAAAGTGATTTTTTTTTATCACTTTTCCTTTGGTAAGGCCTGCCAGAAAATTCTTCATGCCCTGTGAGCACGTGTAGAACATGTACAATCAGATTATAGTTTATTTCAAAGACAGATCCATGCGTATTCGAACACCAGATTTTTACGAAAAGGGTCACGCTAAGGTCACTTGCATATGGAAAATATTTCGCGAATTGCTCCTGGAAGCAAGCAATTAAAAAAGTAAACTTCTTCTAAATGTGGGCAAATTAAAGAATTTTCTTCAAAAACAGTATATGTACAAAAGTTTTATAATAAAACTATCCATTCAGTTATAAAAACATATGCATCATTTTTTTTAATTTGCTGTTTCATATGTGGGGGATTGCCGATTTTTAGTAAGCGTGACACGTGAAAGTCAAATTATTGCTGTGAAAACGGAAATGAAGTCTAGCGGGACACGGAAAATACAAATAAAATGAGAATTGCTTACGTACATAGTGTAAGCAGGATACAGGAATCTGACAAAACAGTAGCGGGGACCGGGATCAGAACCCCAATGAGACCCCTCGTATGACTTTAAAGTGTTTCAACATTTCTCAATTCTCATTCCTTCAGTTTCACATCTATATATATATATAGATTAAACCACAATATAGAATGCGAAACAAACATTAATTACAGACTAACAACAATTTTTCACAAAAATTAAATAAAATTAAAAAAATTCGAGCTTTGATAATCTTCACATGTATGGGGAAACCAACATTCATTTTTCACAGGTATTTGGGGATTTGGGGCCCACTGTAAAAAAGTCATTTTGTATTCTCCATCATTACAATTTTCTAAAATGTAAAGACATATAATAAGTCTCAACAATCCATTACTAGTCATTTAAGTAACAATACCTTTTTTTACTATCAACCACCTTGACACTTTTCACAGAAAATATAAATATTTTAATTTGTCCGATGCTGTGAAAAATTGGCCTTCAATTGGACATTATATCATGATAAAGTACTATTAAATTCTGTCCTGCAAGGTTGATTTTCAATAAAAGGACTTTTCACAGTAAAGGTGTCTTTTAAAGGAGATAATAAAAAGTCACTGACATATTTTGGCTATATTAAATTTTCTATTACTAAAACAAACCAATCAAGAACCTGTTATAATTTGATAAAACACCAAATGGAAGACGTTAAATTCCAAAGCATATTCAATTATCTTAGCTATAAAGATGTCAAAAGCGAGACATTATAGTTTGCTGTTTCCAGCATCGGCGACAACGGCGGCAGCGGCGTCAACAATGTATTAGTTTGAGATTATAGGTCTAGTTTATGGTGAACCACAAGTGGTAGGTCAATGATATTTGGCATGCAGTTGTATAGACATTGGCATATATCATTTCCATAGAGATTATTTGGCCCTACCCACTGAGTCATGGTCTATTGACTTTGAAAATTTTGCTTAGTTTTATACATGTATTAGTTTGTGATTAGGTCTGAGTCAGTTTATGGGGAACCACTAGTGGTACATTTGTAGGTCCATGATATTTGGTATGCAGTTGTATTAGCATTGGCATATCTCATTTCCATGGAGATTATTTGGCCCTTCCCTCAGTCATGGTCTATTGACTTTGAAACATTTGCTTAGTTTATATGTATTAGTTTTTGATGCTGATTAGATCAGTTTAAGATGAACAGCTTATGTTAAGTCAATGATATTTGGTATGCAAGTTTATTGGCATTTGCAAGTCTTGTTTCAATGGAGATTGTAAAGCCCCACCCCCTCATCATGGTTCATTGACTTTGACACTTTTACATAGTTTACCAAGTTAATGTTTGTGTTTAGGTTTTTTTTTAAGGGAACGACTTAGATAAGTCAATTATATTTGGTATGCATAAAAAGAAGCTTTTGTATACTTTAACATAGGCACATCACATTTCCATGGAGATTGTTCAGCCATGTACCTTCAGTCTTGGTTCATTGACTTTGAATATTTTACATAACTCGATATAGGAAGATGTGGTGTGAGTGCCAATGAGACAACTCTCCATCCAAATAACAATTTATAAAAGTAAACCATTACATGTTAAAGTATTTCTATTTTAATTCCAACAATATTGCTTTGTCAAAATTACAAAAAGGCAAGACATATCTCTGTGATAACAGTTATTATGTAAATTGAAATAACATGTATTTTTATCAACATTGTTCATATTTTTAAACTTGTACTATTTAATATATTTCTGTTTTTGTGTGAATTACTACACATGGTGATGGTCACATTTAGTATGAATTCACTACTCCAGTTTACATGCCATGTTTTAATAGAGACAAAACCCATATTCTAATTTTTAAACTTTAATTAGATAAAGAACTGAAGCTATGTTCTTTGAAAAGTTGCTTAAAAGTAATCTGAAGCAATTTCTAGACAGGCTTAGATCATTAGGGTAAAAGCCTTGTGACCTAAGGGTGTACCTCCTACTGGAGCCCCAGTTTATGAATGCATGTACATATTTTACCTTGGGGAGGAGGATGATCTTACATTAAAAAGTCGGTCAGGGTAATTCCATACACTTTTGGTCCTAAATGAAAGTCATTTGGTTTCCTGTTTAATAAACAAGCAAAATGTAATATGTACAGTTATTACCTGGTCCGGGATCACAGTTATCGTCCTTTGATTTTCATTGTCCATGAATATAGTCCCTAACTAGTGTGGACAGCGTGTTACTTGCCAATTTTTTTTATTCCCTTCCAAATTTATTTCTTCATGCATGTATTATGCCTCAAATAGCAAGTAGGGGATAAAATTACACTGTTAAAAAATTTCAATAATGAATTTTAAAGTAAAATAGTGATTTGTTCCAGCTGAAAAGGTTAAAATTAGCATTTTGGAAGCTGTTAAGATTTCAAGACCCTTAACATAAAATTGTCCATATTTTGAGTTAGTGCCGATGAAGTTTTTATAATTTTATATAATTTGTCTGAAAAGTTAAGTAGTACAACACACTGTAAAAATATTATTGAGAAAGCTCAGGTTGGATTTTTTATTTCCATTTATTGTCTAAAAGAAATGCACTACAAAATAACTGTGTTCTCAGACCAACTGCCTGTATGAAATTACCTGGATCGACCTAGGATCGACTATAATCTTTATAGATTAATCAGTTAAGCTTATTCTTTTTTTTCATTAAAAAATATTCTACAGATGATTAAGTACATGTAAGTATATAACTTATATTTATTGCAAACAAACTAAGAATGTTTAAAATTTAAAAATTAACAGAATCTATAACAAAATTGTAACTTTGCATTATTTGTTAAAGGGACAGTATAGACTCAGTTCATCATTATGATAGGAGCACATGTCCTGTGCATGCTGTGTATATAGTATAATAGATTTATTATGTCTTGTCTATCTTAAGTTTGGTTAAACTGCCTACTGGGAAAAAATTTATTACATGTTTACATCCCAATTACTACTATTAGTCAATTATGTGTGAAAAATTTCAATTTCATGAGTTTTATCCCCAGGATGTGAAACATCATTAGAATTTGTAGATTTAAATGAAGAGATATGAAAATGTTATCCTCAGTACTGTGTCAGTCACTTAATTAAAGACAAGAAAACATTAAATTAGGGTAATAAATATTCCCCAAAAATTAACATTGAGAAGTTCTCACTCTGATACACATTTCAATGATCAATTAAATCATCTTTTATTAATTAGATGTGCGAACATGATGGATAATTTTAAAACTCTTTCCTTACTTAGAAAAGCACCTGGTACTCTTAAGAGCACAAAATTTCAGGGGAGGTGCAGAGCCTCTATATATTACTGCTCTCCAGGATACTGATTTGTGAACATATAAAAATAAGGCAGCTAATGCACTCATGTACCCTCAACAACGAAGCGACAAATGAATAATTTTATTTACTTTTGCAATTTCTCATTGATGTGATGTAAATTTTCTGTTAGAAAGTCACACGTTTCTGTATCTAAACTAGTATGACAGTTACACAAGACTGTTTTATCTTATTTTGCAGATTTTTTTCTAGGTGTACAACTGTGCAAGTATTGAACATCAGCTTGAAATGCAATGTGACCTAAAAGACAGCATAATAATGGACAGATGTAAGTAATGATCAAATAGTTAAAGATATGGGAATGTATGAAATTGTTTGAAAAAGTCCACATATAAAACAGTACTTGAAAGTAGATTATTATCATTTTTACTGAACATTCTGCTAAATGAGGGTTTGGATGAGGGGGTCCTTATTGTCTTTATTCTTTAAATATTAGACCATTTTTCTCTCTATTCATTATTTATTTTGCCCATTTATATTATCTCTATCATGTCTATTCACTATATTTTTGTGCCTTAATATTCAATATTCTGTATTATTTTTGCAATTGTTCCTCTATTCTTTATTTGTTTACCCCTTTATTCTGCACTTTTTTTTCCATTATTCTCTATTCTGTAAACCCCATCCATTCTTTCTCTCCATTACAGAGTTCTTGAAATCTTTTTTCTCCTGGTGGTCCTTGAGGGAAATACTAAAATTGTTCTTTGCAAATTTTGGTGGTCAAAAACTTTTAAGACTTATATATGTGATACAGAAACAAAACAACACAACACAATACATATATAAACATTAACAAAAGTCTTCTGTAAACATGAATAATTTAAATTAAGATCTTTCAATAGTATTTTAAACTAAGTGTATAACTCTGTATGTCCCCGCAACTAAAAGTTGACGGGCATATTGTTTTACCCCTGTCCCTCCGTCGGTCAGTCAGCTATAGGTCACAGTACAGCCTTCAACAATGAGCAAAGCTCATACTGCATAGTCATATATAAAAGGCCCAGAAATTACAAATGTAAAACAATTCAAAACTAATGGCCTTATTAATATACAAAAAAAAATATACAAAAAAAATAACGAAAAACAAATATGTAACACAGCAACAAACGACAACCACTGATTGTCCAGGTTCCCATTTGGGACAGGCACAGATTATGGCAGGGTTAAACATGTTAGCGGGATCCAAGCCCTCATAAAATTCATATAATTTAGATATTCTCCTCAAGAAAATCAAATATATCAGAAATGTTATTAACATTAACACTTTTAAATGTTGTACTTAACTTTATTTGATTTATGCTTATAAAAAGAAGATGTGGTATGATTGCCAATGAGACAACTCTCCACAAGAGACCAAATGACACAGAAATTAACAACTATAGAACACTGTATGGCTTTCAACAATAAGCAAAGCCCATACCACATAGTCAGCTATAAAAGGCCTCGAAATGACAAATGTAAAACAAGAAAACTAACGGCCTAATTTAAGTACAAAAAATGAATGAAAAACAAATATGTAACACATCAACAAACGACAACCACTGAATTACATGCTCCTGACTTGGAACAGGCACATACATTACATTGTACATTAATATTTTAATTCCCATATTGGTATAAAATCTATTATATGTTTTTTCTCATGGCAGGTCTAATATAAAAATGTATTTTTCTTTGGAGTTCATTATCTTCTTTATTTCTTAACACCTGTTATACATTTTTTTTTTAGCTCACCTGGCCCAAAGGGCCATCGTTGTCCATTAACTTTTACAAAAATCTTCTCCTCTGAAACTACTTGGCCAAATTTAATCAAACTTGGCCACAATCATCATTGGGGTATCTAGTTAAAAAAATATGTCTGATGACCCTGCCAACCAACCAAGATGGCCGCCATGGCTAAAAATAGAATCTAGAGGTAAAATGTAGATTTTGGCTGATATATCTAATACCAAAGCATTTAGAGCAAATCTGACATGGGGATAAAATTGTTTATCAGGTCAAGATCTATCTACCCTGAAATTTTCAGACAAATCAGACAACCTGTTGTTGGGTTGCTGCCCCCGAATTGGTAATTTTAAGGAAATTTACAGTTTTTGGTTACTATCTTGATTATTATTATATAGATAGAGATAAACTGTAAACAGCAATATTATAATGTTCAGCAAAGTAAGATCTACAAAGAAGTCAAGCATAACCAAAATGGTCAATTGACCCCATAAGGAATTATTGCCCAATTTACAATTTTTCGTAAATTTTGTTATCTTTTAGAAAAGTCTTCTCCTGAAACAACTGAGACAAATTTACCCAAATTTGGCCACAATCATCATTAGGGTATGTAGTTTTAAAATGTGTTTGATGACCCTGCCAACCTACTTGGCAGACATGGCTTAAAATAGAACATAGGGGAAAATGCATTTTTGCTTATATCTCTGAAACTAAAGCAAAAGTATAACAGTTGCATTATTTCATGAGGGGACAGGACCTTTTGGGACGTCGGGATCAGGTGTATTTAAGCTTGGGATTTCAGGATTGAACCTTTCGGGATCGGGAATTCTTTTTCGGGATGTAGGGATTTAAATTTCTTTAAATTTGGGACCTCAGGATTTCATGTTTTAAAGCCGGGATTTCGGGATCAGGACCCTCCGACCCCCTTTTCATGCATCAATTGTAAATGAAAATATCAGGTAAATGACAAAGACTCCTTGGAGCCTCTACTTTCTATAGCCATTATTGTTATAGCTGGTCAGTGGTCATAAACCTATGAAAATATGTCAATTATTTAACCTCGGAGCACTACCCACAGATTCTTATCCTGTGTATTTGATGAATAATTTTCATTACAACTCATTAACAGGGCAAGATATGGAAATTTATTTTTCTTCTGTGGTTTTGGAATATTAAGAAAGAACAAAATGAAAATGATATTTTGATAAACATGTTGTTGTCGTGGTATTGTGCTCTCTTAAACCATCAGATTATTACTGTACTGCAATAAAAAAAAAACATGAATCAATATCAGGGAACTTGAAGTAATTGAAAACTAGTTCAAAACCCAAACTGCACTTTAACTTTACTTTGCCTCAACCAAGTTTTATGAAACTTATACACAATGCTTATTAACACCAAACACTGATCAAGTCACTTTCATCATTCTCATATTATGTTACTTTATTAATAGAAAAAAGGATGAATTAGAGATATATTTACAAGCAGGGGCATCTGTGTCCCATGGACACATTCTTGTTTTATTTATTACATATTTTAGTGTATTAAATAATTATACTGCTTCCACCTTTCAAAATTCTAACAAAGCTCTATCTCTTTAATGGATAAATAAATGATACTAGTCAAGAACTCGAACAGATAATTTTTTTTCAGGTTCTCTGGTCGTTAGTACTTGTTGGCCACACACATGAAGATATTGATCCTGCTTTCAGCTAAATATCAGAAAATTAAGAACCAAGGAAAGGATGCTGAAACTGTACAGTCACCGGTCAGGATTGTTTCAGAGTGAAATTATAATACAATATATGTTACTGGTTAATTCCTATGATTTGTAATTTTAAACAACACACAGAGACTTTGCATTATTGTTTTACAAGAGAGACACCAAAAGATGCAGTCAACATTTATCATTTTTATCAAAATACACCCAGGACAAACCATGGGTACACTTAGCTTGAAATATGGTGCTTTCATACCAAAATTGCCTGGACATAAAAGAAATAAAGAACCGAAATTCATGTTAGCAATCAGATGATAAGATGAAAGAATGCAGAATAAGGTACTGTCATATTCAGTCTTAAGAGTCCTGCTGCTTTATATATATATATATATATGCATTTTGTTATGCCCGTTGTAGCGGACAGGGCATTAAGTTTTATCCTTGTATGTTTGTACATAATATTAGATATAAGAAGATGTGGTATGAGTCCCAATGAGACAACTCTCCATCCAAGTCACAATTTGTTTAAGAAGAACCATTATAGGTCAAAGTACGGTTTTCAACACAGAGCCTTGGATCACACTGAACAGTAAGCTATTATTAATTTAAGGACCCCAAAATGACAAGTGTGAAACCAGCTGTCAAGCGGGAAAACCAACGGTCTAATCTATATAAAAAGAGAAACGAGAAACACTTATAGTGCGTGATTTTCTCGCTGTGTTGGAGACCCATTGGTGGACTTGGTTGTTGTCTGCACTTTGGTCTGGTTGTTGACATATTCCCATTTCCATTCTCAATTTTTTAAGAAGTTATTGAACTTTATTCTTTGAAAAGCGACGGAGGTATCATGTGCTCACGGCGCAGCTGTTTATTCATTTTAGCTCACTATAAACTTAAGTTTGCTTAACCAAGTGTTCTGAAACTGAAACACAATGCTTATTACCACAAAACTCAGATCAAGTACTCATTTGGGTACTGTGTGTCACTTTTACCATTCTTGATTTATGACCCTTTAAAATGTTATATGCAAGCGGGGGCATAATCTGTGTCCCATGGACCCATTACCTGTTTATTCATTCACAGAATTTTGAAAGGAATAAATAATTCATGATGTTCACATAGATAAAACATATTGTTTCAAGAATTTTTACCTGTTTATTACAGATGAAATGCAACTCAACAACACAAAATATAACTAAACAGCATAGATGCAGTTTTGACCTATATTTATATAAAAATAAGGAGAAGGTTCATGATTGCCAATGAGACAACTATCCACCAAAGTTTGAATAAAGTGGATATAAGCAGTTATAGGTAACTGTACAGCCTTCTACAATGAGAAAACGCATACTGTATAGTCCGCTATAAAAGGCCCGATAAGAAAAATATGAACAAAATCATTTGAGAAAACTAACGGCCTAATTTATATAATTTATAACAAAACAAGTAGCGAAAATCAAATATATAACATACATAAACCAACGACTTCCATGGAAATACTGGCTCCTGACTTGGGACAGGCACATAAAGAATGTGGCAGGTTAAACAAGTTTTTGGTTGCTCAACCCTCCCGTAACCTGGGACAGTGGTGTTACAGCACAACATAAGAACAAACTATAAAAATCAGTTGAAAAGGTTTCATCATATTTTATAGGTCAACTGTCTTGAAATGATCAACAAGTGATTGTAGAATTTAATAAACATCTCAATTGTCAATTGAATAACCAAAACACACAAACATCTACTGTCAACACCAAATTCCTGAAACAAAAGCTTAAAATTTAAGGGGCTCCGGGTATAAATCAATTTTTGTTTTTAAATATAGGATTTCGCTATTTTTTTCTAGAAATAAACTTTATCCTATACTTAATAGAAAAATAAAATAGAAGTATAGGGTCACTGTTCATTTAAGCTCACAATCTGCCTTCGAAAGAGGCATGAATTTTTGTTAAGTTACTTTTTTTCTGTTGAACTAATAGGAGAAAAAGAGGTAATGTCGAAATAAAAAAAGAACTAAATTACAGAAATCGCTTAAATTTTAGAATAGTTTAGTTTTAGTACAGCTTATTTGAAAAAAATAATAAAAAATATAGGTCACCGATGAGTTAAAAAAGATATTTCAATTTTAATGCAAAAAAATGGCATTTTTTCATCAAAGGGAGATAATTTGGAGCTTTTCAATGATATAAACATTTCAAAAGTCATCTGGGGCCAAAACGAATTGATTTTTTTGGTTGATTTTTGTACCATATCATAAAGTAACAACTAATTGTGTAAGAAATAAAAATTTGTAATGAAAAAAAAAATGTTTAAATTTTTGCTGAATTTTTATACCCTCGAGCCTCCTTAAGATACAACTTTAGGTGACAGGAACGGTCTTGACTTTGGAAAGCCACATGAAAACTCAATATTGCTCCCCTTTTAAATCTTGATCAGTATTTGTTAAATGAAAAAAGTAACATAAAAGAATGCAGGTTGCCAGGAACATTCAGTTGGAGAAAGGAAAAGAACTCAACTCTACACTAAATAATTTTGAAAACTATTATTGGCTATACTATCTTTATTGATAAAAATGTCAGAAAAGTTATGTACATTATGATCATGTTGATTGTGTGAAACGTTACACAAGGTAATCAAAATGGTCAGAGGGGAAAAGAAGTTTTGTTATAAATGTCAAATGTGATAGTCTCAACCTATCAACATGATCAAAATTGTTGATTTCACCATTAATATTTACATTTAGCGGAATAGAATGCTTTTGTTATATTTTATTAAATGTTATTTTACTTTGCTCTTATAGGCAGGAGTGAAAGGAAGAAAACTAGTCATCAGTAAAGAAACAGATCAATTTATATTAACATGTAATAATTCCATCTGAATATAACAAACATTGCACATGTTATGAAGATTTATTCACATGTCTACTATGATTTGTAGTTATATTTTATTGTATGTATTTGTAATATTATATAGTACATGTATTTTGATTTAGAACAGTATTTTTATTTTTATATTTTGCTGTGGAGAACATCAAAAAATTAAGAAAAATATAATTAAATTATAGTTTCCTCCATGTTTTCTGTGACAAAAAAAAAATTGTGCAAATTAGGAAAATGAAATGAGGCTACATTATTGAATATTTTTGAGTTTGAGTTTTTTTTCATTCCTATTTTAAAATTTCATTGGCATTTGAAGTAATGAGTTGAAACTAGTTTTATCAATCATTTTGTTTTCAAGATGTACAAACAGTACAGTAGGTTAAGGTTTTGTGTACAATAGTTTACTATGATGTTATGGTCAAATAGATTTGAAACTTTGTACTTTCAAGTGTTCATTATGAAGTCATTGTTTTATTCCACAAAAATTTTTGCGATATTTGGTATGATATTGTTGGTGTCGTCGTCCGAAGACACATTGGTTTCGCACTCTAACTTTAGTTTAAGTGAATGGATCTCTAGGAAATTTTACCATAAGGTTCAATACCACAAACGGAAGGTTGGGATTGATTTTGGGGGTTATGGTACCAACAGTTAAGGAATTAGGGGCCAAAAAGGGGCCAAAAATAAGCATTTTTGTAACTTTCAGACATAACTTGTGTGTTAGTGTATGGATCTCTCTGACATTGTACCACAAGGTTCCATATCACACAGGGAATGCTGGGATTGAATTTGGGGGTAATTGCCTCAAAATATTAGGAATTAGGGGCCAAAAAAGGGGCAAAAAACAAGCATTTTTCTAATTTCATGACAATAACTTGTGTGTAAGTGTATGGATCTTTCTGAAATTGTACTACAAGGTTCCATATCACAAAGGGAAAGCTGGAATTGAGTTTGGGGGTAATTGCCCAAAACGTTTAGGAATAAGGGGCCAAAAATAAGCATTTTCTAGTTTCCAGACAATAACTTGTGTTCAAGGATATGGATCTCTCTGAAATTGTACTGCAAGGTACCATACCACAAAGGGAAGGCTGGGATTGATTTTGGGGGTAATTGCTTCAAAATTTTAGGAATTAGGGGCCAAAAAAGGGGCAAAAAACAAGCATTTTTCTAGTTTCAGGACAATAACTTGTAAGTGTATGGATCTTTATGAAATTGTACTACAAGGTTCCATATCACAAAGGGAAAGCTGGGTTTGAGTTTGGGGGTAATTGCCCTAAAAGTTTAGGAAATTGGGGCCAAAAAGGGGCCAAAAAACAAGCATTTTTCTAGTTTCAAGACAATAACTTGTGTTCAAGTGTATGGATCTCTCTGAAACTGTACTGCAGGTACCATACCACAAAGGGAAGGCTGGGATTGAGTTTGGGGGCGATGAATCATAAGGGGTTCAAAAATTGGGGATTTTTTTCTTTAAAATTTTCCATTTTAAATTGGTTATTTCTGATTTATATATAAAAGCAACTAATAATGATATGGTTTGAATAGGTAAATAAAAATTTTTTAAGTTCTTGGACCACATTCATTCTGTGTCAGAAACCTGTGCTGTGTCAAATATTTAATCACAATCCAAATTCAGTGATGTATCAAGCTTGAATGTTGTGTCCATACTTGCCCCAACTGTTCAGGGTTCGACCTCTGCGGTCGTATCAAGCTGCGCCCAGCGGAGCATTTTATTTAAATAATTACAAATATTTAGTTACTGAATATGGAAATCTGATTGTGGAAGCAGGGTATAATGTGTTATGGACACACATCTCAATCCCATAGAGCACTGCCCTCCTCACCAGCCTCTCAGTAATGGAATATTGACTTTGAAAATTTCCTTAGTTTACACTGTAAGATTTGTGAAAAGTTCAGTTTAAGGAGAACCACGAAAAGTAGGTCAGGGATATTTTATATGCAGTTGAAATGGCTTTTGGGCAATACATGAGCTTGGGATTTTTATCCTGAACCCTAAATCATGGTTTTATAACTTAGAATCTTTTGCAGTTTACATGGAAAGTTTATGCTTAGGCCAGTTTAAAATCGACCACTTATAAGAGGAGGATTTAGAGGAGGCTTAGGCCCCCTTTTTGTGGGACAAATTTGGTTGATATTATATTTAGGGAATTACTGAAGCATGACAAAAGAGATGCAGTAGAGAGCAACCTTAATATTTCTTAGAAAATACTTTTTCCGGAACTGTAATGAAAAGTATGGTTATAAACAAAATACATTTTTTTTCCAGTTAGAAACATATTTTTATGAATCAAAATTTTAACAAATGTTGGAAACAAATTTACATAAAACTTTTAAATGTATCAATATTCTGTGTTGTAAAATCTTATAGATTTTGTTTTTCGGGATTTTCCCAATATGTTTAAGAAATCTGTAGCATAATTTTAAAAATTTGCTTGTAGATTTTATTTGGGATTTTCCCGAAATGGGTAAAAAATCTATGTAACATGTGTGTGCCTGATAATAGATTTATATTTTCGGATTTTTCCGAAATGTGAAAAAAAATTATTAGTCATGAGTTCTAGCATATCGTTCAGTTTTCGGATAAATCCCGAAATATTTAAAGACGTCTGTGTTATACATTTTGCATTTAGTTTATTTTTGTCGGATTTTTTCCTGTTTGTCAAAACGAAATTTGTTTCAGATCTGTTTGTCAAAAAATAAAAAGCTGTCACATGCCAACATATATATTTTGGGAAATTTCTAAATAATCATGTTGAAAATGATTTGGGACATTTCCTCTAAAAAGTAAAATCTCTATGTTGTCACATGTACATCTTTACCACAAATATTTTAAAACTTTCATACATTTCTGACTTTGTACCACAAGGTTCCAAATTTTTAGGAATTAGGGGCCGAACATTAAATGTAATTTTATGGGTAATTGCCTGAAACGTTTAGGAATTAGGGGGCCAAAAGGGGCCAAAATAAGCATTTTCTAGTTTCCAGACAATAACTTGTTTTCAAGTGTATGGATCTCTGAAATTGTACTGCAAGGTACCATACCTCAAAGGGAAGGCTGGGATTGAGTTTGGGGTGATGAATCATAAGGGGTTCAAAAATTTGGGGGGATTTTTTTTTCCTTTTTTCCTTTTTTCTTTAAAATTTTCCATTTTAAGTTGGTTATTTCTGATTTATATTTAAAAGCAAATAATAATGATATGGCAGGAGATACACACCAAACAGGATGTGTAAATTATTATATAATAAGTATTGTGCAATAGCAAGAAATTTTCAATTGCACAGTATTGCGCAATAGCAAGAAATCTTCAATTGCACAGTATTGCACAATAGCAAGAAATATCCAATAGCACAATATTGCGCAATAGCAAGAAATTGTCAATTGTACAGTATTGTGCAATAGCAAGAAATATTCAATTGCACAGTATTGCGCAATTGCAAGAAATATTCAATTGCACAGTATTGTGCAAAAGAAGATACTTTGTATAAATTGCTTATTTCTTGACCAATTTCAATGGGGTTTTATTCTTGAATTCTTGGGGTTTTAATATGCTGAATCTAACCCTGTATTAAGTTTTTGGATTTAGGGCCCGTTTTTAAATTGGTCCACATTGAGGTCCAAAGGGTCCAAAATTAAACTTTGTTTGATTTCATCAAAATTGAATTATTGGGGTTCTTTGATATGCCGAATCTAACCATGTATTTAGATTCTTAATTTTTGGTCCCGTTTTCAAATTGGTCTACATTAAGGTCCAAAGGGTCCAAAATTAAACTTATTTTGATTTTAAACAAAATTGAATTCTTAGGGTTCTTTGATATGCTGAATCTAAAGATGTATTTAGATTTTGATTATGGGCCCAGTTTTCAAGTTGGTCCAAATCGGGTCCAAAATTAAACTTTGTTTGATTTCAGCAAAATTGAATATATGGGGTTCTTTGATATGCTGAATCTAACCATGTATTTGGATTTTTGATTTTGGGCCCCGTTATCAACTTTGTCCACATTGAGGTCCAAAGGGTCCAAAATTAAACTTTGTTTGATTTCTTTTGAAATTGAATTATTGGGGTTCTTTGATATGCGAAGCTAACTGTGTATTTAGATTCTTAATTTTGGTCCCGTTTTCAAATTGGTCTACATTAAGGTCCAAAGGGTCCAAAATTAAACTTAGTTTGATTTTAACAAAATTGAATTCTTAGGGTTCTTTGATATGCTGAATTTAAACATGTTTTAGATTTTTGATTATGGGCCCAGTTTTCAAGTTGGTCCAAATCGGGTCCAAAATTGAACTTTGTTTAATTTTAACAAAATTGAATATATGGGGTTCTTTGATATGCTGAATCTAACCATGTATTTAGATTTTTGATTTTGGGCCTCGTTATCAACTTTGTCCACATTGAGGTCCAAAGGGTCTAAAATTAAACTTTGTTTGATTTCTTTTAAAATTGAATTATTGGGGTTCTTTGATATGCGAAGCTAACCGTGTATTTAGATTCTTAATTTTGGTCCCGTTTTCAAATTGGTCTACATTAAGGTCCAAAGGGTCCAAAATTAAACTTTGTTTGATTTTAACAAAAATTGAATATATGGGGTTCTTTGATATGTTGAATCTAACCATGTATTTAGATTTTTGATTTTGGGCCCGTTATCAACTTTGTCCACATTGAGGTCAAAAGGGTCCAAAATTAAACTTTTTGTTTGATTTCATCAAAATTGAATTATTGGGGTTCTTTGATATGCCGAATCTAACCGTGTATTTAGATTCTTAATTTTTGGTCCCGTTTTCAAATTGGTCTACATTAAGGTCCAACAGGTCCAAAATAAAACTTAGTTTGATTTTAACAAAATTGAATTCTTAGGGTTCTTTGATATGCTGAATCTAAACATGTATTTAGATTTTTGATTATGGGCCCAGTTTTCAAGTTGGTCCAAATCGGGGTCCAAAATTAAACTTTGTTTGATTTCAAGAAAATTTAATATATGGGGTTCTTTGATATGCTGAATCTTACCATGTATTTAGATTTTTGATTTTGGGCCCGTTATCAACTTTGTCCACATTGAGGTCAAAAGGGTCCAAATTAAACTTTGTTTGATTTCATCAAAATTGAACTCGTGGGGTTCTTTGATATGCCGAATCTAACCATGTATTTAGATTCTTAATTTTTGGTCCCATTTTCAAGTTGGTCTACATTAAGGTCCAAAGGGTCCAAAATTAAACTTAGTTTGATTTTAACAAAATTGAATTCTTAGGGTTCTTTGATATGCTGAATCTAAACATGTATTTAGATTTTGATTATGGGCCCAGTTTTCAAGTTGGTCCAAATCGGGTCCAAAATTAAACTTTGTTTGATTTCAACAAAATTGAACTCTTGGGGTTCTTTGATATGCTGAATCTAACCATGTATTTAGATTTTGGATATTGGACCATAATAGGTGAATGTCCAATTTAAAATTTTTAAGTTCTTAGACCACATTCATTCTGTGTCAGAAACCTATGCTGTGTCAAATATTTAATCACAATCCAAATTCAGAGCTGTATCAAGCTTGAATGTTGTGTCCATACTTGCCCCAACTATTCAGGGTTCGACCTCTGCGGTCGTATGAAGCTGCCTCATGGAGCATTTTATTATCAATTATAAGAATAAAAACATGGAATATTGTAAAATTGTGTGTTTCCTTATGAAATCTGCATTTATTTATGGTAAACATTGAAAAAGATTATAAAAGGAATAAAATGGATTTTACTCTTTTAAAATAGAGTCAGTTAAAAGTGAATGTACATGCACGGCTTTTTGTTTTGTTTCAATGCTTCAACAAATGTGTATGTCTCTCAAAGTTCAACAAAACCTTAACAGTACATAAAACATATGGAAAAATAAATTGTCAAGTTCGAGTATTGTTTTTATGAAAACTCACATCAATAAAACACATTGATTTTATGTATGATAACATACATTTCATTAAACCAACAATCGAATACTGAATTTTGTTTTATTAAATAACAATAAAGAATGGATAATGTAACAATTTGTTAACTTAAATTAGTATTTCAGTATATTTTAGAATATAAATTTAACAATCAATTTACTGTAAGATCTCTATTTCTTTTAAAATTGTAATATTGACCCATAATGCAAAATTACCACAGTCACTAATTGTATAGAAAAAAATGCATGTGTCTTTAAAAATAGTGAATAAATGAGCTAACAAATTACAAACTTCAATTACTTTTAATAAATAAAGTATCAATGGACATATATTTACATGGTCCTGTTGAACTGTGGACAGGGCTTATATACGACCTTTGGATTTTGTAGTTTTAAAAGATTAAAAAAAAACTGACTTGAAATTTATTTAGGCGAAATAAGCCATACCACAATGTTTTGCAATATTAAATTTATAATATTCTTATCAAAGTATCAGAAACAATAAGTGTTAAAGTTTTATGATAGTTTTGATTCCCAAATAAAACCAACAAAATTAATATTTGTATCCAATCAAAATTAAAAGCCAACTTTTCTATTATAAAACAAAATGAAGATAATTTTAAACAGTTATCTAAAATATTCTACCTTGGTATATTTTAAATAAAAATCGGAAGGCTAGCATATAAACTAACAAATGAACAGTTACCTGATCAACAAGAAAATAATATGGCGATCGATGAAACGTCTTGGCGTTAAGTCCATTGTCAATAAACTAAAATTGTAAAACAAATAATTTATACCCTTTTTGTGTTATACGACAAATCTAGTGAAAGACAAAGAGCAATTTTAAAACTATAAATCGTATCATTAATCAGTACTGCATACAAGTAGTTTTAAACAATTATTTCCACATTCAGAGTGAATTAGATGTGTAAACCGTGACATTTACTCCGTCAGTAAGAATGAGGAACAATAAAAAATTCATGATCTAGACCTAGTTTAGAAAGAGAACATATCTCTAAAACAGCAATTTCTTGCTCAACCAAACTAATCACTGACGCAAACAGCATGATAAAATAGAAATATCTCTCATTTATCAATGACAATATAAAATATGAATAGTACAACTCATAATTAAGTACAATCCGGGCGCCAAAATATAGTCGCACTATCTGAGACGTAAATAGATAGAAGACTAATGTAGGGTTCTGGATAGTTTTATTATCGTGAAGCATCAAACGGACAATGTAATATAAAATCAAATTTATAACACCGTATATGAACAAATTCTTTTAAAACATGTATTATACCAATCTGATAAATTTTGCGATATGTGTGTACTTACAAAATTAATTAATTAACTTTAAAATACGTCACAGTTTAGGAAATTAACAAAATGAACAATTAAACCTTATCTAATCAAAATATTGTTTCCTGTGACATTCGAAATAGAACTTAACTTGTCAAGAGCAAAATCGAAATACAGTTTCTCATTTAGCAATAACAGTATAGTTTACGAATAAGCTGTTAAAACTATAAACAAACAATTTTAGCAAAATATGCATTAGTAGACCCAATAGTGAAAAGCAGTTAACTAATAATTCTAAGCAAAGCTAAGCAATGCAAAATAACTAAGCCAAGAATATAATAAGCAACTACAACTGAGACACTGATTCTTATCTCGTTTGAGGTACAAAGGCTATGCCTCAACGTTTAACTACATCATATGCAAAACTCTGTCATTTAACTTGTATAACAAAACTTAATTATAGTTTTATACAAGACTTATACAGTACTTAAAACTACCAATGGAAGACATAAATGGTATAAAAGACTCTGAAAAGTATTTATCGAGTTAAACAATTACTCACTTTATCTCGGACTCATATTGCTCATTTGTATATAATAATTGCCACTATAATTTAAACATTAATTCTTTTATCCAAACTGATTATATATACCCTTAATTAAACATTGTTTTAGTGTGTAGTTTCATTAATGTCACTATGTACAACCATGTCCAATTGTTATGAACCATGTAGAAGTGTCTTTCTGAACATTTTGCGGGATGCAGTATATCCCTAAAATAAATAAAACTGTAACAAATTATACTGACCTTTAAAATCCCGGATCAAGCGTAGTTCCATAAATGTGTTTTAAGTATATGTTAATCATAAAACTAGACTACAATACATATAATTCAAGAATAATAAATTGTTATTGCATCAATCGTCCATCTCGCCCAAAGATCTAGTATTTAGTTTCAAACAACGGCATTATCTAAAATAGTCATAAGAAAACTTTAATGTGTAGCTCATATATGTTGCAAGTAGGCCCTTACATTATCCTTATTCATTCTAAAGAAATTTCTTTTAACGGATCCTAGGGCAGTCCCGATAAGCAGGCACCAGGCTTAAATTAGTATACACTAGATGCGCGTTTTATCGATAAAAGCCCACACGTGACATTTGAGTGACACTCGAATAAAAAGTTGAAAATGTCCAAATTTAGGACGATGTCGAATAACACTGAAAACCCAAAATTTCAAAATATGTGCCACATACTTTAACACACATAGATTTACACTGTGTGTTTTGTTTTTTTTTTGTTTTTTTTTTTTTTTTTTTTAACTAATTTAGAAATATTCGCCATCTGCGCCTTAGAACAATCGATAAAAGATATAAATACAGATTCGCCAAACTTCCTTTAAGAAATTGACGTCTCAACTTCATGTTCTACAATAATGAAAATGTTAAATTTTCTATTTTTGGAGGAAGCACACTATGATTATAATTAAAAAAAAAAAACAACAAAAAAAAAAAAAAACAAAACTAATTTTTATGTTAAAACGAAATATTGTTTGATTATATAAAACAAAAATCCGTTAAAACAATTATCTTTAGCGGCGAAACAAACAAATTAATGCACAAACTAATAAAATCAATTAAATAACTAAACAAATAACACATTGTCAGCTATATCAATGGTTTCAAGCACAAGTACAAAAGCTTTCCGTTTTAACTTAACGTTTGAAAATAATAAAATACTGGCATTTTCTAAGTTCTATTGAATATATTCCATTTTGAACTAAATTTTATTTTCAAATTCATGTTTGTAGATCAAAATATAATTTTATATATCTATGAAAGAAGATCATGTTTACTTAGCAATATTTTCACTTCAAATGCAAACCATATTGGTATCTAATATAAGGACACAATACATTAAATCGTGTAGAAATATACAATTCAATAAATTACTAAAATAATTTAAACAAGGTACATAACTTATTGAAAATGATCATTACGTAATAATTAATCATCTGCATTGCTAAAATCTTTAACAACATTCCAACAGAAATAAAAAAACTAAACGCTGAGTAACATGAACCCCACAAAACCAGTGATGAACCCAGAGACTCAAGAATGATGAGAAATTACTGATTTACATATGACTACCGTCGTCATACTCCTAACGTTGATAAGTTAAACTCCGTCGTAAAGAGTCAAATGTATGTTTACACAATTTTGGCTGTTGAATCCACATTATTGGCAAATTACCGTCGAAATAACGTAATTACAAACAATTGTCATATAAGTTGAAGGTTGAGCCAGCTTTACAACTAGGTTTAATTTACCGTGAACTTTAAATCACTGTCGACAGAGAGTTGCAAACGTAATCTAAAGCAATATTTAAAGATGAAATGTTGCATTAACTGACTATTTCACATGATTGCTATGTATGTTATTCATCTTTAATCATCATTATCTGAAAATGATTAGAAATATTATTTCAGTATCTTTGATGAAAAACACACGAAATTAATGAGCTGAAAGAAGAAGTGAAGAAACAAAATCCATGTTGAGAAAGCTACAAATCGAGAAGCAAAGATTGTACGAGTTGATAGACCAAAAGCAAAGGGATATAGAACAGTAATACTTTTTAAAGATTATTTTAAGAAAAAGTAAAGTTTAACTGTCCATGATGTTAAAATACTAAACTACTGGGATGTGTTTTAGTTGATTTTAGTGTCGGATGCATATTTTTTTTTTTTTTTTTATTGATTGAGTGTTGCTTTTAACTAGCTTTCAGCAACATCCAGTACTCTCAATCGTACTTTCGTATTAATTTGACCTGTTGATACAATTTGTAATGCTTTTCTGTCATTAAATGTTTACCTATTTAGCTTTAATTCTCGTCTATCCATTTTTGATATATATACGCTTTGATAATTAGTTATCAAAGGTACCAGGCTTATATTTTAATACGCCAGACTCGCGATAAGTGTTTGGTATGACTATAAATTTTCACTTCTGGTCTCGTAATATGAACACAACCATATTTCCGTATTCCATTACTGTATACCTTACAACAAAATTACTTTCATTTACCTGTGTACCTTATTTTAATTGGCGGCATTTGTCCAAGGTTATGGTTGTCTTTCTGATATCGTTTAACATTTCAATCCTTATTTTATTGATTTTGTATTTATATGTTCTCGTTTTAGCTCACATGGCCCGAAGGGCCAAGTGAACTTTTCTCATCACTTGGCGTCCGTCGTCCGTCGTCGTCCGTCGTCGTCTGTCGTCGTTAACTTTTGCAAAAATCTTCTCCTCTGAAACTACTGGGCCAAATTTAACCAAACTTGGCCACAATCATCATTAGGGTATCTTGTTTAAAAATTGTGTCCAGTGACCTGCCAAACTAACCAAGATGGCCGCCATGGCTAAAAATAGAACATAGGGGTAAAATGTATATTTTGGCTTATAACTCTGAAACCAAAGCATTTAGAGCAAATCTGACAAGGGTAAAATTGTTGATCAAGTCAAGATCTATCTGCCCTGAAATTTTCAGATGAATCGGACAATGGGTTGTTGGGTTGCTGCCCTGAATTAGTAATTTTAAGGATTTTTTTCCGTTTATGGTTATTATCTTGAAAATTATTATAGATAGAGATAAACTGTAAACAGCAATAATGTTCAGCAAAGTAAGATCTACAAATAAGTCAACATGATCAAAATGGTCAGTTGACCCTTAAGGAGTTATTGCCCTTTAAACTAATTTTTACCAATTTTTGTAAATTTTGTAATCTTTACAAAAATCTTCTCCTCTGAAACTACTGGACCAAATTCAACCAAACTTAGCCACAATCATTATTAGGGTCTTTAGTTTAAAAATATGTGCGGTGACCCAGCCAACCAACCAAGATGGCTGCCATGGCTAAAAATAGAACATAGGGTAAAATGTAGATTTTGGCTTGTAACTCTGAAACCAAAGCATTTAAAGCAAATCTTACAGGGATTAACTTGTTTATCAAGTAAATATCTATCTGCCCTCAAATTTTCAGATGAATTCGACAACTGGTTGTTGGGTTGCTGCCCTGAATTGGTAATTTTAAGGAAATTTTGCCGTTTTTGGTTATTATCTTGAAAATTATTACAGATAGAGATAAACTGTGAACAGCAATAATGTTCAGCAAAGTAAGTTCTTCAAATAAGTCAACATGACCAAAATGGTCAGTTGACCCTTAAGGAGTTATTGCCCTTTATAGTCAATTTTAACAATTTTCATTAATTTGGTAAACTTTGGTAAGTTTTACAAAATGTTTTCCTTTTGTAATCTTCTTTTCTGAAACTGCAGTAGAAAATCAATATAGAAAACAATCTACTAATGAACTGGCAATAAAAATAATTGATAATTCTATAACATGAAAAAAAAAAAAAAAAACACATTAATACCTGATGATGGTGTTTCTTTCTTTACATTGAAAATGATGTCACAACTATAATCCCGAACAATAGGTCGAATGTCACATATGTTTCAGTACTTTGGCTTCATTTTCTACAGATTCCGAAGTGCAAATGATGCTTGAATTCCTACACTAATTTATACAGACTTCATCCCCTTTCACAGGTAATGCCTGCCTCATATTATATTTAAAACTTTAATAGAATATCAGAAATTTTGAGAGAAAATTAATCAACCATGCAAGATCTAAAACTTAATTAATATTGTTCAAATTATCAATTAACTATTAAAATAAAATTCTCATTAAAAAATATAGTTCTTCATTTTATATTTTATCATGTTTATCAGAAGTTTAGGAAAAAATTGAATTTAATTGTGTCCTTTGTTCTCATTTCCTGGGATAAATCCAATACAAATTAAAGTATTGGTATTGAATTAATATTTAAGAAATATTTCAAACCTTACCATTTTCTTCACTAGAATGAAGACCATATTTTCAGTGTCATGAGTATCAGTCATCACATTTGTTGTACTTTGTTGTTTAAAAGTTGAATACAAAAAGATCAACAAAGCAATTCAAAACCACTTGAATTTTGCAACAACAAATGAGAGTTTTAACAACCTCAGCTGGCTATACAACCCTTGCACAATCAACTGAATTTTGCAGAAATCATTAATAGGAAAGATTGCCCTTAAATGATAATTTTTATTACCTTTTGCTTTTGGGGGGGGGTGCTCAACAACAAAACTTCACAACAAACTTTCTCATCACTTCGCATTTCTCGTTAGATAAATTTTACGAAAATTCTCCCCTGAAACCCTGAAACTACTGTCAAATTAAACAAGACTTGGTTTAAATCACCACTAGGATATCCAGGGACCACTGTGTATGATGGCCCTGCCTGCCAACATGGCACACATGGCTGAAATAAAACATAGGTTTCAAACGCACTTTTAGTCTTATATCTCTGAAACTAAACGACAGTATAACAGTTGCATTTTCATGGATCAATTGTAAATAGAAATATCAGGTGAGCGACACAGGGTCCTTGGAGCCTCTAGTTTACAAATTTTTGCAACCTCGTCATTGATTGGATGCAGAATGTGACCAGGAGAGTTTCTGTGTTTATTTACATCGTAGGTATATAAGACATTCGATTTCAATTCATGCGATAAGAGGTGATTTTTTAGGGAACAAGCGATGGCGGCATCACAAATACCCCACAAGGGAGTTATCACGTACTTAAAGCCGATGTTAGAACGGTTTATGTTCTTAAAAATCAGTGGGAATAAGAATATATTAATTTTTGGGAAAGACGGCTTCAAGCCGTCAATCCCTTATGTGGTTGACCGACTGACATCCCTCACGTCATTCATTTTGTTTTTATAGTGTGGAAAACACCCCAAAAATCTTATGAGATTGATGAGAAGGAGACACACAAATGAATAGATTGACTTTAAACACTTTTAACACATTTCCTTCTGTTTCTCGCGAAATTATCGTATCTTCAGCTCTCCTTACACTATTTACGTTTCTTTTACAATCCGGAAAAATCAGAATGACGAGATATTCTAAATATATCCAACCTACATTATAGTGACGTCATTGTTGGAATGCCACACTAGTCACTAGTAGAAGCAGGGATATCCGTTACTGATTATTTAAATCATTCTCAGAGTTCGTGTACTAATTTAAAATTGGTATTTGTTCAATTTGAACATAATTATGTTTGCTGTAAATGTTTCAAACATTAACATGCAATGCTTTAATTTGTAGGTCAACTTGTAACGTTCACAGTAAACAATGGCCGTGGGATACATGAGATTGGGGAGAGAAACGCGTGTTTTCATTTTTCTCTAAAATTCGGTTTGAGAATCTTCCTCCAATACAGGAGCACCTCAATTGATGAGTAATAATCCACTAAAATAAAAGATAATGTATCAGAACACTTAAAATGTGACATTTAGTATATGATTAATAGTCTTCCATTAAAACTAAATTTTGTGTACCAACATAATCATTGTAATGGTTAAAAAAATAATAATTAAAAATGTTGCATTTTGTAGTTTAAACCTATTTATTCATGAAATTTACAAATATATCAAAATGTAGGATCTGGATACAAGCTTCACACAGTTTACATCAATCATATTGGTTTTATTAGTACCTGTATCCCTGTGATGAGAGTTGTAACTGGGAACTTTATCAATGGAAATTTAAAACTGAATAGATTTTTCAGTCCTCACTTTCTTGAGAAAAAAAATAAAATCTTATTACTGTCACATAAAAAGGAAAATGGCCCTAGCCTGCAGTTTAGTGGTACACAATTCAAATTTCAAAAAATATTGTAGTAGTTGTTAAATGATAGAATTCAGTTGAATTTTCGATAATTAACTTTCAACTTTAATCGAATGTTTTGATTTAGAAGATGCAGATCTCTTCCATTGGTCCAAATTGAATCCTTAACTAAGGAAACGAAATTACATTACACAACAATTGATTTCAATATTGTCAACCTTTCTACATATTCTAGGTGTTCTTTTTTCATTCTTTATATGAAGACTATCAAAGATACCTCCCCATAAAAAAAAAGAAACAATGGCCGTCTTTCCTCAGAGCTCTTCAGCTCTTTGATTGTTCAAGTTCCTGTCAATATAATACTTGCATGCTCCTATTGAAAATCGACTTTGAATACAATGTAATGATCTTTCAAAATTGTATTCGTTGATATTATTTTGTGAATATTCACAATGGAACTGAAATGCTACGGTTAAATGTTTTGATACTCGTACGTCATACTTTTTTTCTATAAGTTTTCGTTTCATTATTTTAATGTGTTGTAATATGAAACCTACGTTTTCGTAATAGTCATTTACAAGACACCGTTATCGTATGTCCATGTATATATGTTTTATTTCAGAATCGGCTCTGAGAAACAGACGGCAATATCTAAACTGACAAAAGATCTAAAGGAGCTAAATGCTAAATATTCTGTACTAGCAAATAAGGTACTGGATACAAGATCTGTCACACAAAGCTTCAAAACCAGGACAGAAGAAATATACAGACGGAATCAATTACAAATACAGAGGTACGTTAGAAAAACAAAAGTTATGATAACAAAGATATTGTATTAAAATTCAGTTTTCAATTGAATTAAGGCAAACAAGCAAACAAACACTATGGCGATATAAGACTTAAACTTCAAATGTAAAACAAATTTCATAATAAAAAAAGTTTTGAAATATATCATGCATTTTGAGCTTTAAACGAATGAACACAAAAGAAATTGTATTGTTTGTGTTAATTTTGATACATAGTCTCTGATACAAATTAAAATTATAGAAAGTCGTTTTAGCTCTCGTATGATTATACCCATATCATATAAATTAACATATTTAGGTGCAAAATAATGACAAAAAAAGAAAACCGAGATATCAAAACTGCATTTCAATTAATACTTTTACTAAAACTGGAATTTTTATTTTTCTTTTTTTCTTCTAATATTATATAAAAACAAACCTGACATGTATTGCATCACATCATATCACATTTGCAACTCGCCATGACCAGATCGATATTTAGAGACAACGCCACGTTAATATATTTTGATAATGCACGTCGTTTGCAAGACAAGTTTACAGTAGCAGCTTCAATTGCTCATTTAGTCACTGAATACCATGGCATATAGATTAATGCCAAAATGTTTCGCATATACTGAAATGACAAAGAATCGACTGCAGAACACAAAATGTTAGGCCCTAAAGTTTAAACCGCTTAATTGTCAAAACACTCTGTAATGCATGGGACAGACGCTTAATTCGAAGGTACAAAAATCAGAATTCGTTGATATCTCTAACAATAATTTTGGAGTTGGTTAAAGGCAAGCATTGCTTCCGACGGTGACACATCCATTGATAAGGTTAAAACCAGTTCCAGTGCAAATAACATGATTTCAACGCTAAAATGACGTTATTTTTCAACTCTCGAACTGCATACATTTTAAGACGATACAGAAATGAATGACATTTATGCTTATACTTTTATTTGATAAAATGTGCACATTTAGATTGGGAATACAAACGTTTAAATCTGTCAGGATATATAATTAAATATATCTGAAAGAGGGAGAAAGATACCAGAGGACATTCAATAATACTTCTATATTCATCAACATATTCATGTAAAAGATAAAGATAGTGGTATGTCTGCTTATTGTAACACTTAAATGATGATATTTTTATTCAAATTAAGCAAAATCTTTTTGATATTACTGAGTAGATTAACCCAAAGGAACTAACATTTATATGTAATATAACATGTACAAACAGCAATACTTGTCTATTCAAGATTTGTATCGTTATATCATGTCCATGACGGCGTTTTGTTCAAAGATGTGATTGTTTATTATCTCGCCCTTATTTTATTGATTATGTATTTACATTGTGTCATAGATCAAATTTATTCGTTGAGTGTATATTCACTTGTTTGTTTTCATATGTATTTTGATTGAGTTAAGCCATTTCAATTGATATTTTATAGTTTGTCTTTATATGTTTTGATGTCACACTATTGTTCTAGGCAAGGGTAAAGGTTGGTATGTATAAAACGTTTAAATCCGCTGCATTTGTTTGCACCTGTACAATGTCAGGAAACTGATGTTCAGTGGTTGTCGTTTGTTGATGTACATTTATAAATGTTTCTCGTTTCTCGTTATTTTATATAGATTAGACCGTTAGTTTTCCGGTTTGAAAGGTTTTACACTAGTCATTTTGTAACCTTTATAGGTTGCTGTTCTGTGTGAACCAAGGCTCCATGTTAGAGACCGTACTTTGACCTATAATGGTTTATTTATACAAATTGTGACTTGGATGGAGGGTTATCTCATTGGCACTCATACCACATCTTCTTATACATATTGAACATAACAGTCTCTTATGGATAATTCAAAACATACGGTTACCACAAAGTAGACCTTTAGTTATTTTCCTTTTCTAATGGTGATGCTCATTTAGTCACTGATGATTCTTTTGTAGACGAAACGCGCTTTCCTGGTATCTACTACGAGTTTATTCTTATTCGTACTCATTCCCCGTGTCTGTATCAATGTTTTAGACTTCATTGAAAGTTATTTATAAATAACTTTAAAACGAGATATCACATCCTAATTTCCAAGGTTATGTTTGTTATAACGACAGCTAATACAGATACAATAAATTTAAATTCATTGTTTCTTTGAAACTTATTTTAAAAGATACCAATTCAACACAGCAGTTTTATCTTTGAATATAGCTTTGATCGATACAAACATTTGTTTGGTTTTGATAAATAAAATATAACTTAATTGGTATTGCTATACAATAAGAAGGTTCTGTAATATGATGCCAATGAGACAATTATCAACCAGTACGAAGTGGATGTGCACTGACTGGTACTTAAGTCTTTAGTCTGTAACATATGTAAGAACATTGTTCATATATGAATTGTTATTGGCTTTGAACCAGCTTACAGTAACTACTTGTACTTTTATATAGGTTCTTCGCGTTTATTATCTATAT
The DNA here is from genome assembly GCA_017311375.1 of Mytilus coruscus. Lineage (NCBI taxonomy): Eukaryota > Metazoa > Mollusca > Bivalvia > Mytilida > Mytilidae > Mytilus > Mytilus coruscus. Next base: position 23,607,660 of record CM029604.1, on the reverse strand, counting down.
GATTGTTGTATTTGTTGATTCGTGTCGTTAGAATCAGTCTAACTAGTTTCAACTTTTTATTGTTTGTTCTTATTTTATGCTGTTACACACCTGTCCCAGGTTAGGAGAGGGTTGAACACTGGAAAACAGGTTTAAACCCGCCACATTCTTAATATGCAATTTCCCAAGTGACAATCCTGTAATGTAGTGGTTGTCGATGGTTTCTGTGTTTGATATCGTTTCCTTTGTTGTTCTATTTTAAATTAGACCGTCTATTTTTGTTTGTTTGAAATGTTTCACATTTTAATGTTATGGTCAATTTTGCAGACTACGGTATATGATTTGCTCTTGTATATGGGGATACGATGACTTATATTTGATTAGATTCGCACCATTTGTTTACTCTATTGGATATTTATCTCACTGCCATTCATACATCATCTCCTTATTTTAAATAAAACAGTTCATCATCTAAAAGTAAAATCATAAGAATACTGAACTCTGAGGAAAAATAAAAAGGAAAGTCCCTTATCAAATGGAAAATAAAAACCCAAACACACCAAACGAATGGATAAGAACTGTCCTATTCTTGACTTGGTACAGCCATTTTCTTATGTAGAAAATTGTGGATTAAACCTGGTTTTCAAGCTAGCTAAACCTCTCACTTGTATGACAGTCGCAGCAAATGCCATCATATTGACAACTATATGTGAATAAAACAAACAGACATAATAGGTAAAATGTCAAAATAGAGGTACAGCTGCCAACATTGTGTTAAAATCTTAATCACTTTAAAACAAACAAAGAAGCACAAAATGACATATAGAACAAGCATATTATCAAAATTTAAAGACGAGAATACCCAAATTTACCATAATACAATAACACAATGACGGGATGTATAAGTACAGAGCCACATCATATGTATCAACGAAACATAAAAGGCTAATAAACAAAGCACTTGAGCATGTTTAGCAAAACGAAAGACAAGAATACGAGAATTTTCGTAAAACAATAACTGTGCTGTCTCACAAATAAACAGACAGCTAACCATGGTATATCTTTATTGTTATTAATGAGTTGATGAACAATTGTCATATGCCATAATGGTGAAAAGCTACAATATAAAAACAAAACAATATTGTAAAAATTTGTTACTGAAAAAATACCTTAATGAAATAGCAACATACTATTAAGAACATTATTAGCTGTAAAGTCTACATTAGCAATTTATATAGCACATATCAAGTTTGTGTTGTTCCAAATATCGAGTAGAAATATTTACTGCATGTTTAGAATACCTAGTGTACCATGACAATATCTCAAAATAGAAATATACGGCTTATAGAAATTACCTAGATCTACACTTTAATTACACAATTAAATGCAAATAATAAATAAAATTATCAATAAATTTCAATTACATGTCAAAATATCATAATTCTCGAATACAATCATAGTATTATAGTGCGGATGGCGTTCCATACATAAAAATCTTCGCAACTTTACCTTTTGACAAAATAGTCGGAAAAGGCGTTATCGCGCCGCATACAAAAACTACTATTTATATTCATAGAAAACTATTTAAATGTGCACTAAAGACATAAAAATTACTTACGTAGAAATAGAAACAATCGCGAAAAGTGAAACAAAATATGAAAAGTGCATGGAACATAACCGTGATCATTTATGCCTCATATATTCAATTATGGTCCACATTATCACAATTGTGTTGTCAGATATAATCATATTCAATATTGCAATTTATTCAAAATAGTTACTAATGTGGTTCGAAATGATAAAACTTGTATTTCAAAGTTTTAACGTAGATAGGGTTATTATTTTACAACACGTTCATGAATCGCAGTTTCTTATTTATGATAGGAAGTATTAACGTGATAGTTAAACATTTTCCAATCATATACGTCACCGACCTATATACTGTTCAATTCATCTTTTTTCTACATAGAAAATACAATTGTTTTGTTATATTATGTGAAAACAAAACATGTGAATACGAAAAGTAAGAAAACAACTACACAATGGAACAGCTATGTTTTAGAAAATAAATTTTACTTCAATTTTATAAGAATTTGTCATGCTTTTAGACATTTACAAGGAAGATTTTATTTTTAGGAGGCAGGACGCTTATAAACCCATATCACTGTGCAGTTATCGAGCTAAGATAACTAATAGGCATAAAGAAAAGAAACTTGATTCTAAAACAGGAAAATGTAGAGAATATCCTCGAGAGCTCAAGACAGTACAAAATATGGGTCAAAAATGAATATGAAAAGTATGATACCAAACATATTTTAAAAATCCCACAAGAGAACGATCAAAATCGAACCCTGATCTAAGTAAATGGCTTGGAAGAAAAGAAACAGGTTTCAAATCTGATAGTACATCCGATAGTGAAGTTGTTTACGATGGCGGTCCTCCACAATATTTAGAAACTGAAACAGAAAAGGAAAATATCAATATAGATATCAAAAACCAGAAGGAGAAGTCACAGCCGGTGATCAATTACTATATGGCGATGTAGAGTATAAGTATCATAATGATAAACTTATTTATCGTCGAATACCTGACGGTACTTGGTATTTTGTCAATTAGGGTTCTACCTGAAACCGGAGAATGATGGAGACAATGAAACTTCTCAATACTAGTATCAAAACTTCGTTAATGTATGTTGTGGTGCCTATGTGGCATTTATGACAATAAATTAAGAAAACTATATGCACAAAGATGGCTCAAACTTAAATTTTGATATAGATATTTTAATTATTAATTAGATTATAGTAATGTTAACCTTTCTAACACAGACTTAAGTTCTTTTAGTTAAGTGAAAGTTATATTTTGTTTCTAAAAGACAAGTAGCTCATTTGGATCAATGTGCATAGCATAATTCAATTCAGGTAGGCCGTAAATGTAGCCTTTTCCTCAATGTTCTGCGATTAGCGTAAACTTGAATATGATGGATGGCACGTTTAAAACTGAGACATTTTCATATATGAGGTCTTATTTGAGGGTACGAAGTGAGACTCATTTGTAATTAGTTAACCCAAAATGTCGTTTGTAATGCGGCGTATCAAGGTAAAATTCACTCATTTCACACAATAAGTTTTTGAAAATCTTGTTCCTTGTCATCATTGAATACCTCCATAGTTCTGCTGTTGTCCCTCCTCTTCAAATCAGATGGTTGAGCTTTGTCACTTGTTTTAAATTGAAACATGTGTAATATCACTGCACATATATATATTTTGTTTACGTACTATATTTGAATTTCTTAATTTGAAACATATTGAGAATATTTATCGTGTACTTATTGTGCAGAATTGCAAACAATGACAATTACATTTTCATTATCATTACACCTTATATATTGTTAAGTATATATGCAAATCATGACAAGGACCTTACATGTATGTTATTGAAAATTGAACCACATGGTTTCAATTACTTTCGGAGATTAAGAGGCTGTGCCAATAAGCATAAAGCTTCAAGTGGAAAGTGAAAATAATAAAAAGTCATGAAACCTTGGCTAAAATCAACATCTTAGGCTTATAAGACTATATGACAAGCAATAACATTCAATTGAAAGAAATAAAGCTTTTGGCAGTCAAATAATGGTTACCATAGAAACTAGTCAATCTGATACAATATTTTGGTAAAAACAGGATATTTCGACTTAAAATATGATATAAAAATTAAGAATATTGGTCACTGCAAGTAAATATTTTAATTATGTAACCTTAAAATGATAAGATGAAAAATCGTATATAAAAAAGTGTATTTATGGTTGCTATGGTAACAGAAAATCAAACGGTTCAAGTTTATAAATTTTACACAAAAATATGCAATTTTGGGTCAAAATTGGAAAAATCCAGATGTATGTAATATGAAATATGGTACTGACAAAAAGTGTCTATCAAATAATTCAAAGAAATAATAAAATTGGGTAGATATTTGTATTTATAATGGTGGCAGTTACCCAACATTATGCTGTTTCGGAAGCAATTTTGTACAAAAACTACAAATATTGTCACCTTATAAGGGTCAATATTAATAAAAAAAAATACACGTATGATTTAATTTGTATTGCTAAACAAATGTCATACGAAAGCAAATTCAATTGAGTAGGAAAATATGCATAAAATTTCCTTGGCAACCATCTGTTTTGCATAGCAACCAACTGAGGCTGAAAATATACAATGTTGATTTTAACAAAATGCACCGTAAATAGGCACTTGAATATAAAAAAGAAGATGAGTTATGGTTGTCAATGAGACAACTCTCCACAAGAGACCAAGTGACACAGAAATAAACAACTATAGATCACCTTACGGCTTTCAACAATGAGCAAAGCCCATACCGCATAGTCAGTTATAAAAGCCCCGAAATGACAAATGTAAAACAATTCAAACGAGAAAACTTACGGCCTAAGTTATGAACAAAATTGAACGAAAAATAAATATGTAACATATCAACAAACGACAACAACTCAATGACGGGATCCTGACTTTGGACAGGCACATACATACGGAATGAGGCAGGGTTAAACATGATAGCGGGATCCCAACCTCCCCTAACCTGGGACAGTGGTGTAACAGTACAACATATGAACGAACTATAAAAATCAGTTGAAAAAGGCTTAACTCATCAGATTGATACAAATAGAAACATCTAAGAAAAAGAGTGGACGTGGCCGGGTACACTTATATCCCAACAACAAAAGACACTAAGTACAGATCTGAGAGTCCTCGCAGTTACTGACAGCTAGTTCAAAGCCACTAACAACTAATACAAAAAATCAAGCATCTAAGACTAAGACTTGAAGCCTGCTGGGAATATAAAAAAACACAATAGCAGTCCAATTGTGCATTAAGATATGCAAAAATCTTCTTAGCAACACTACATTCATGACATAAATGCCTGGTAACCAATTGATATTTGAAAATACCCACGCACCCAAGCAAAATTAAAAAAATAAATGCCTGATAAAAAATAAAATAAATAAGAAGATAAATTATGCATAATGATATCTAAAAATTTCTCTTAAGCAACAATATTTATTGCAAAGCAACCAACATATGTGGTGTAAAATAGGGCGAAAAATACCAGAAGGACATTCTAACTAATAAATCGAAAATAAACTGACAGCACACCATGGCTAAAACAGAAAAAGACAAACATGCATTAGTTTACAAAAACAAAGAAAAATAAATAATAAGGAACACCAACCCCATCAAAAACTTGAGGTGGTCTCAGGTGCTCCGGAAGGGTATGTAGATCCTGATCCACATGTGGCACCTGTCGTGATGCTCATGTTACTACAAACCCGGTAATAAGTCAAATTCTGTAGGTCACATTCATGATAAGGAATGGGATTGTAGTAACGACATAAGGAACATATCCGCGATCATCTGTGAAACGGATATTCCATAAGTAAATTATATGCAAAGACTATGTGTAATATAGTCTTTTAAGAGCCTGAATTACTCACCTATATTTTTTTTTTTTTTTTTGTTAATCTTGCATCAACGACTATTTTGTTTATTAATTTAATGTGTATTTAAACATGCCATTCTAGATTTGAGGGGAAAACCAGTAAAATCATCTTTCATAACTTGTATAAGCAGGTAGTTGAAGATTACTGTAAAGTTAACAATTTTGAAAATCTTACTTTCGATGAACATTTTTGCTGTTTTCATAATTTCCATTTCTAAGAGGCCATGCTGTTAAATTCAGTTTTTTGGGGGTCAATTATTTATTTAATGCTGCAGGAAATTAATGAGACATTATGGTTAGATGTTATTATCTGAACCATTTGTTAAATTTTACCGCATTTGACTTGACAATGCCCTATGGACTGAAGAAAACCTACTGATTTTGAATGTAGAATGTTGAAAGTCACAGCACAGCTCGTCTGAAATCGGGATAAACTTTTAGTTACTGGGTTATATCTTCTGACATAATATATTCACTGAACTTAGGTTGAGCAATTTTAAAGAATAATTTGGATTCTTGCATTGAACATCTTAAAATCAAAGTATACTCTAACAGTTGATTTACTTCTGCTAACATCAATTTGAAAATACACATAAATAATGGATCCGTTAAATGTTCGTTTCTGATATAGTAAGAGGCTGATGTTATGCTAATTCTTTTTATCCGAAATTGACGGAAGGAAAATTTAACAATCACCTTTTCATAAAACCTAGTTAACATTTCTTCATCAATATCAAAGTCAAGAAAAAAAGGTATGTGATGATATTAGCCAGGCACCACTTTATGCTTGTCGTAATTCAATTTAATTATTGCATGATAATTCAAAACGAATCAACTCTGTTGCATGATTTCGTTCGTTCAATCTTCCTTTGAAACAGCAATAAGCGATTCATTGCACAGGCTCTTGTTGGAAGTTGTGACTGATCCAAAGTCCTGGTTTAAAACACTATTTGATTTTCAATACTAAAGGAGAGGTGGCCATCAATATTTTCCGCCCTCTGCAATCGGAAATAAAAAGTTCTTATAAAATTAAGATCTACAAATAAGTTAACATGGCCAAAATTGTCAATTGACCCCATAAGGAGTTATTGCCTTAAAATAAAACCGTGAACTTGGCCTAAATAATTCTTATAGTATCTAGTTTTTAAAATGTATCCGATGACCCCACCCATTAACCAAGATGGCCACCATTGCAAAATATAACATTGGGCTGAAATTCATTTTTGCGTATATATCTGAAACTAAAGCACTTAGAGCAAATCTGACTGGTGAAAATGTTCATCAAAACAAGTTCTATCTGTCTTGAAATTTTATTAAGCATTATACAAACCGTTCTTGAGTTGCTGCCCTGAATTGGTAGTATAATTATTGATGAAAATAAACTGTAAACAGCAAAATATGTAGCTAAGTAGTATTTACAAATAAGTCAACATGACCAAAATTGCCAACTGACCCATAAGGAGTTATTGGCCTTCAAAGTCAATTTTCGTAAATTTTGTAATCTTTTACAAAATCTTTTCTTCAAAACAACTGGGCCAATTAAAACCAAACTTAGCCTAAAACAATTTCAGTGTTGAAATAATGGCTCGTATCATACCTCCCTCTTTGTCGGATAAAACTGTGAACAAAAATACTCAACTGATTTTATTGTAGGGTTATCATATCAATAAGAAATTAAAGTGAATATGTCGTGCGCACGATTTTTCATACTGGTCCGTACCACATTAAATCTACGGCAAATGAAAAGATCTATTATATTTACATGGCATAAGGGACTCCATAAACGTTTGACCATCTCTTCATATTTGTAAATTATTTGGTGATGAATCTCTGCATCACCATGTCCTGCAAAATCGATCAACGTTCTTTCAAGGTGACTTTGATAAAAGGGATACAACTGCAATGAAAAGTTTCTATTCTTCGCAAATATATTTTAATCAGAGGTTTTAAAAGCTAATTCATCAGATGATTAGGAGATTACATATTTAGAAAAAATGTATGATATTGGACCTAACAATATTTGTATTCAAAACCGTCCCTGATTAAAAAAATAAAACTTTGATTATATATACTAATAAAATAGATAAAACATTATGCAGTTTCAGTTTTAGGTATAATTCTTCCATGGACATATATCAGTTATAAAATGAGAGTAGATTCAGTAAAATGATAGATTTTTTTTGTGTCAGATGAACTCAAATAAGTTGTGGTATAATTGCAAATAAGACAAATATACACAAAATACCAAAATGATGTAAATTTTGTCTACTATTGGTCTTCATACAAAGAGGGCGAAAGAAACCAGAGGGACAGTCAAACTCATACATTGAAAATAAACTGACAACGCCAAGGCTAAAAAAAAGACAAACAGACAAATAATAGTACACAATACACAACATAGAAAACTAAAGACTAAGCAACACGAACCCCACCAAAACATCACCATTGAGCAATCCCCATACTCTATAGCAAGCTATAAACAATGATAAAAGCCAAGAGCATTAACAAATGTTTAAAACAAATGGATGAGAAAACACATGTCTGATTTAGACTTAAACAATAAATTAAGAAATAATTATGGCAGACAGCAACCAATGACTACCACTAAATCACAGGCTCTCGACTTGGGACAGTCACTTAACGAGTGTGTGAGGCGAGGAGGTAAGTGCTCAACCCTACTAGTCTTGAACAATAGTGTAAATGCACAACAATAAACACGTGTAAATTTTGCAACAAAACTGGTTCAGCAACTTCCAGTAAATACAATGTAAATTTGGCTGATTGAGTCAACAGATTTTGAATTACAGATGCTTGACCATAGTTGAAATAAAGCAAATAATCGACATTAAGGTCATTTTAATAGGGTGTTGTTGGTGCTTTGCTTAGAAGAGGAAGTTAGATCAATAATTTACAAAGTGAATTCTAATGAGCTCAACTCTGTAAAGTTATCATCTGTTTAACATATACAAAATCGCATTTGTTTATGTGTAAAGGTTGGAATGAATGAATTGGATTTTTCAAAAAAAATCAAAATCATTTATAAATTTAGGACTTAATATCACATTTGAGGGGCATAACCAGGGTTGGTGAAATAAAATAGGGTTCAAAATAGTGAACTGTTGATACCCATAATGGTCAAAATTTTAGACATTTTTAATGAATTTTTGAAAGAAACAAATGTATGCCCTCTGTGCCCCCACCTTTTTCAAACCCTGAATCCCCTTTATTAGTCCCAAATACTTAATAATTGGCATATTCCATCTATAAACAATTATATTATATAACAAAACAGTATAATAATGTTAGCAGGTAAGCAGTGGATGACGCCAGGTCATCTCAGTCCACGGACTTTTTCTGACAGACAAAAACTTAGAAAAGGAAAAAAGGCATTTTGAATCCATCAGCAAAAAAATCTCTTTAAAGTCTACCCCATTTTATTTTTTGATTAACAGTAAAGATATTTAATACTAGGAACACAATATACATTATGTCACTGATAGTCCGGATTTCTGTATTCATATGATACGAATTGGGTCTTATTCCTTAATGTTTCAAATTAAAATTCCTTTGCATTTTCCCGTTGCCATAGCTACGTATTACAAAAACATCATCATTGATAAAAATGTTTCATATGATTTTATGATTGGCAATGGTTACCTTACTTTGTATTTGTAACAACAAACACATTCCTAGTCACATTTTTGCTCTAGGTGGCCTGCAAATATGTTGATTTTGTCTATTTTTGATATGCTCTTTGGACCCGTAACTAAGGAAACATTTTCCTTAGATACAAGATGTAAGAACGTGATTGAAAATATTTTTTTTTGTCCTAAACATGTTCTTCATGATATAACAAATCAATTAAGAGCATTTTAAACTGAATCTAAAATTTTGCACAATCAAGGTTTGAACAGTACAAAGCTCATTGCTTTTTGGCACGGCCTCTTAATTGATCGTGCTAGTAAAAAGATAGTGAAATAAACGCATGCATCTCTTGATAATGCAGCCAAGTATTATGTAGTACTTTAATTATTGCATGTAATTTAATATGTGCATGTTGCAAGTGGTCTGTGTAAACCACAGAAAACCTTTGATACATTGATTTTATTTATGTAATGCATATACAAATAAGGAGAAGTGCTATGATTGCTAATGAGACAACTATCCCCAAAGTTAAAATGAAATGAATGTTCGTAACCGTTTAGCCTTGAAAATGAAAAAAAAAAAAAAATCAGATCATATACATGATATAGTCGGCCATATAGTTTTTCATACTTTTATTTCAAGGAAAACTTATATTGTTTGTTCTTCGAACAATTCTGAATATATAAAATGTATTTCGTAATGTTAATTGAGTTTGGCTAATTGTTAGGTGTACGGTGACTTAAATTTGCTTAGTCTACGTCACTTGATCTCTGGTAGGAATTGTTTCATTTCCAATCGTACATAACTTTTTATATAGCCTGCAAAACGTTGGTATATTTTACATCCAGTTAATAGGATATATTGTACGTTAAGACGAAATCAAGGTCACGACAACATTTATAATTATCCTTATTTAAAATCATTCGGTATGAAGGTAATAAGTGATAGACAGTTATATTTGCTAAACAAATTTATTTAACTTGTGAAAACAATCACCTTTATACATGTAGGTATGGAAATACATAAAAGCTGTGTATTACAGAATTCGGCAAAATAGAAATAAGAAATACCGTGAATGATAAATTTGAATGGTTAACACAATCTTGTGATCAATTATTATGAAATTCGAACACAGTTTTGACAAGAAATGTCAGAGAAAAACTTTATATTATTTGTTTACGTTGTTGGGAAATGAAAATATTATATTTACAATATTCACAGACAGAAGGAAAAGCAAGATCAAAGACGTAAAACTTTAATCAAAATCTTCATCTTAATTCTGCCATAATTTTGAAAGACTTTACTCCTCTAGACATCCATTTGTTATCGTTACATTTTCATTTCAAAGGTAACGCCCTTGTAGTGATTTACTTTAATTTTGCCGTTTAAATTTTAAATACTGCATTGTGATGAAAATGTCATTACTGTAGACAATATGAAAGATGCGTGATGGGTTTTCTTATAGGCAAATAATTTCTATTGAATTCGCAAATATTAATTTATTTCTTAGTAATACTCGAAATAGGGCTATTGGTCTATATATCAAATTCAATAACAGAGTCTTAACTTATATCGTAACAATTAAGAATTTCGACTTTCTTAGAAATAATACTAATAAAAAAAAAAAAGAACTTAAATAATTTTTTTTTGTAACTTAGTTTTACAGTAGGGGATGAGCGACAGTCTAGGTGCCGCAGGTCAACGTGGTACAATTACAGCTTCTATAGGCAATTTTAGTTTTAATAAAAAAAAGATAGATTTTTTCATATTTAAAGGTCAAATTTGCTCAATATCATTCTTGGAAAGATTTATTGATGATGTAAATCATGTTACATAAGATTTTAATGCATTTGAAACTTTTTTTTTTTTGTAAATTATAAAGATTATATTCCTTAATGGCGGAACTGCTATTTAAATTCTGATGAAATACAAAGCACACATCTATGTTAATATTTTGTTAGTTTGCAAGTAAACACATTGAACTTTATGATAGTAAATAATATTGTTTATTCAGCCTAAAACATAAATTTTAAAAGGTCTCTTTAAGTCTCCATCTGTTGTTGCATAGTAAGACGCTAAAACTCCCAAATATATTTGTCACATAGATGAATAAATACGACAACATAAGTCAAAACTACAGTCGTTTGTGTACTGTGATTATATTCAAGATATAAGATAATACTAAGGTTAGAACTCCTAAAACATGGTATTTTGCTTTTTAGGACTTGATTAGACATATATCTCTTAGTGTTTTTCAAAAGGTTTTAGTCATTTAACATTTTAAGCTTTTTAATTTTTGTATTTAAGCATCGTGACGAATTTATATTTAGAAAATTACATTAGACGCACCACATGTTTGGTAGGCTAAAACAATCTGTCAGCCTGACACAGACTGATTTCAAGCAATATGATGTCGTTGGTGTAGCTGTATGGAACGCCGTAACAGTCTTATACTGTATATATTTAATTTGTTTTGTCGCTTTGTCTTTACGTCTTGTCATTTCTTCTTTATGTTATATGTAAGTTCCTTTATTTCCTGACACTGCATCTCTGTGTTATGTCAAATTAATTGTTTGTTTGGTCAAACAATTGTATGTTATGTCATTGCTATTTTTGTTCTGTGCAATATGCATTACGTTATGTTGTATGTACTGTATATTCTGTAAATACCTCTTAACCTTATGATCAGCCACCTTTACATTCTTTCACATTCCTCTATGTTATGTCTATTCTTGCTTTAAGTAAGTTTGCTCAGTAAATAAATGCATCCTGTCTCAAATTTGATTGTTATGTTGAATGTTCTAAACGTTATGTTTTGATACATCTTTGTTCTATGAAAACCTCAAGATATTGTATTTAATGGCTTCATCTTGTGTTTATACGCATGTATCTTATGTGAAAAATATAATGTATCATCGTATAGATTATATGCGTTTTGTCAAACAATTGATCATCTCTGTCAACATTCAGGATGTCCTGTGAATATACTTGTACGTTATGTGCAAACACCTATTACATTTTGTGCAAACACCTACTACATTATGTGCAAACACTTATTACGTTACGTGCAAACACCTTTTATATTAATGACAGACGCCTATGACGTTATGTGCAAACACCTATTACATTCTGGTAAACGCGTTTTGAACACAGATTAAAGCAAAACGCATCAATGATATATAAATTTATAGAATAACGAAAATCAAGGAAATTAAAAGACTGTTGTATGTTAAAAGCAAAATGCAACAGCATTTCTTTACGGAGAATGTAAACATGATAGCAGGCGCCCAACCCTCCTAACCTGGGACAAGGGTGAATCAGTACAATATAAGAAAAACTATAAAAAATCAGTTCAAATAGGCTTTACACATCGCTTGGATATAGATAGAAATATATCTACTTATAACACAGAGTGGACATGGCCGGTCACTTGTACGTTCCAACGACAAAATACATCTGAGAGTCCTGGCAGTTGCTGACATTAGCTTGTTCAAAGTTCCCATTATTTCTGTCGACTGCAACCCTGAACAAGAAATATATATAACGGGTGTCGGGATGATTTAGTATTAAGATTATGAATTTTGGCGATTAGTGTCCCTTAATTACCCTCCCAGTCGTCTAATCAATCGAGAAATGTGTATTAGTTTAATGCTACTAATACAGTGACGTTTTCTACGATTTATGTGTCAACTAAGGATTTTTTTTTTCTAAGAATTTAGATTTTAATGTCGTTCATTTCCTATAATAGTCGTGCATATTATTATGAATAGTATTCCAAAGATCTACTGATTCCTCCGTTCCTGACGAGGTGTATTGAGACGGGAGGACTGGGGTGGGGGTGGTGGGGTCAGGTGACTCGCCCCGTATTATCTGGGACCATTGGTTTTAAATTAACCAGGTGTCAAAATTGCGATTCCTGATTCCTGATTAGAAATGTAAAAGACAGGCAAAGGGCACATCAAACGCTGCATTTTGCAAACTACATTAACTGTTATCCCAAAATTGACACAACCATATTTCCTCTAAATAATATGACTTTTATCCCTTCCTGGTCATACTTGCGATCAAATCACGCAAACTGAAATTCCAGATAATGACTTTGATCCATCCATATTTGGTCCAGTAAATATCCGAGCCGTGTCATAAGAACGATAAAAATACAATTCTATCTACATTTTTTGTAATTGTTATTGTTTTCTACCAAACGGTAAATATCTTATTTCATAAAAGCCTTGTATAGCTTCAATGTCAATGAGACAAACTCTCCAAAACGAGACCAAATCACACAGAAATTAAAACTATAGGTCACCGTACGGCCTTCAACAAAAAAAACCCATACCGCATAGTCAGCTAGTATATTTATTTTTGACACCATTTCATTTTTTCACCAGTTTTAGAAAACAGATAACAGTTAACTAAATCGTTTTTATTTTATCAATGCATCATTCCACCGTTATCCATGTTTGTATTGATTTATCTTTTGATTCGTTGAAATTTTGTTCAATATTTCAACGAATATCATTTGATGGAGTAAAATCATCCACAAACTTCCGAACGGAGAGTCATACATTCAATGAATAGTATGGCCGTGCACCTTATTAACGATTAGATTTGATGCGTTAAGTTATGAACGCGATTGGTTTGATACATTTAACTAAATACACAATTAAGCCAAATTTTCATATATGGGATTTGTTGGACATTAGAGAGATAAATCATATTTTAAAGAATATACAAATATATTTCTATAGGATCTGCATGTTATCACTCTAAAATATACATGTGTACATTATTTTGGCGGTTTCTGTTCAATATTGCCTCCTTTTGGTAATATCGGCCCCCTTTTCTAAACTGCTGTGAAAGTGTGAAAAATATACATTAATAGCTAGCGAAGCATGTGGTTCATATGATTCAATCCAAATAATCATAAAAGGGGAATCCTCTTCAATTGATGAAATCTGTATTGCCTTTAAAAAACGACAAAATATTTTGGCAAAATTATTTTAAAAATTCCATCTATATAACGAAAAGAAAATATTTGTTTATCATTCATTTTCGTACATACATTAGGACGTTAGTTTTCTCGTTTGAATTGTTTTACATTTGTCATTTCGGACCTTTTATAACTGACTATGCGATATAGGCTGTGCTCATTGTTGAATTCCGTCCAGTGACCTATAGTTGTTAATTTCTGTGTCATTTGGTATCTAGTGGAGAGTTGTCTCATTGGCAATCATACTACATTTTCTTTTTATAGAGACAGACTCTAAAGATTAGAGGAAGACTGAAATTATTGTTTCATTTTCTTGCTAATGATTATAAATTAAGGACGCTCATGCACTTGTAATGATTTGGAACGATGTTAGAATATAGGAATCCCTTGTATATACGTTTTAGTGCCATAACTAATTTACCAGCTAAGTCCCAGTTTTCACAAATCTTTAAAAGAGGGACGAAAGATACCTGAGGGACATTCAAACTCGTAGATCGAAAACAATCTGACAACGCCATTGCTAAAAATGATAAAGATAAACAGACAAATAATAGTACACAAGACACAACATAGAAAACTAGAGACTAAGCAACACGAATCCTACCAAAACTGGGGTGATCCCAGGCGCTCTGTCGTGTTGCTGATGTTATTAAAATCCGGTAAATAGTCTAATTCGGTAGGTAATATTCATGATATTCGTGAAAAGGAACGGGATTGCAGTAACGACATTAGAAACATATCCGATATCATCTGTGAAACGGATATTCCGTAATGGTCAACCAATTCGTGATGGCGTTCGTAAAATTTAATTAAGACACTTATCAGATGATAAACAAAGTGTCGAGAAAGTAAATTTGCATTGCTTTTCAGTTTGTAAGGCAACCCCACATTTTCCATATCTATTTCTGATCGTCCATTCTCCAGAATGAATCATTGTCGTGAAGAACAAATAAGGTGCCAACTGTATAACAGTTCAAAGTTCTGGTGGAGCTTTCTATGGCATTTGCTACCAGAGTAATTGGTCTTTCTGCAATAGTTTAAGATAGCTAACTGATTTCATCTCATTCCTTAAATGAACATTCAAAGGGTCACAGACTTTACTTGATATTTTTAGTTGATAACCCGTAAAAGTATATCTTTTATATGTGAGACTGTTAACCTACTCCTGATTTGATAACGATCTGGTTGCCTGTTATTGAACACATAGATAACTACGATGTATATCATTATCGTAACCAAATCCTGCTCTTTTTCTTTCTATTGTGACATTACGGAAAGCGACTTATCGTTAGATTTTCACAAGCGTCAGCCACACGCAGGGTACACTTCCAGTGCATTTGAGATCACTCCCGATATTTGATTGATTTCATGTAATTCAATTTGTATTTTTAGTAAGTAGTGAAAAGGGTTTTTCGTTGTTTTCATTTTTGGTCTAGGTTTTGTCTGTTTGTCGTCAATTTATATGATTGAAGATTGTATTTGCATAAAACACTGAGTATCTTTGACTCTTTGTCTGTAATTTGGATAAAGAGATACAAAAGAAATACTCATTATGATAGTAAAAGTCCGGCAAATACAATGAACAGGTACATGGCTGCCCTCCTTTATCATAATTATATATTGATGTTATCTTATATCTCTGCAGGTGGTAGAACATAAGTTGCATTGTCTCTACAAAATTAAGTTTAAACTTGTCTTTACTCAAGACGAGAAAAATCCAGGTATACGACATTGCTAGCATTGCTGTCAAATCGAAATACTCATTATTCAAACTGAACGTACATTAATACAGAATGTATTTATTCCTCCGTCTACTTTAGGAATATATTCCATTTAGTATATTTGACTACCGATCTTTTGATTTGTAGTCTATGTAATTGTATATCAAAATGAATTCAAATACTCATTATAAATTCGTTTTCAAAGAAAAAAATCACATTAGATGAATATTTGTCCAATAATAATGACAACACAACCATCTGTTCCGTTCCGTTTCGTTTTTTTTTTTTTTTTAAGTTAAGAATCAATCTTTTAACTCGTCTAAATAATCATTTATAGAAACAGAAGGTTCGTTGAACTTCCTCCTTCTTCTCTTGACACGTGCATTAATTTATTAATAATGAAACAGCATGTCACTTCAAAAAATATTTATATTTGTACTTTATGAACAAACCTTCAGATATTTTTTCCTGAATCAACATACATTAAAAGTTCTTTCAACATGACGTTCAATTGATAAGCGTGTTCCTCGTATTGATTTTTCGAAATGGTAAGTAATCTTTATCACCCTTTGTTTTCATTTCTTGAATTCTTCTTTGCTTCAATCATGATTGTGTTTGTAGTTATTGAACACATGTGTCAAATAAGACAACGGATATATATCATTTGTGAAAGCCATTGTCCCGTCCTTTTGTTCCTTACTAATGACATTATTGACATTGTCTTTTCTCCATATTTAACCTACCAACAACAACACAAAGAGTGCAACAACTGTTTACCCTCCTAATGCATCTTAATTTATTCAACTTGTTATGGGGTTTCATGATGCCGGATCATAGAACTGACTTTACACCTTTCCCTCCTATGCAAACGGATCATTGTTATTTCTTCAATAATATATAAACACTTACATGTTTCACCTGACAATATCTTTTTTCTTATTTGATTTCTTTCGAAAGTCCAGCAATGTCTGATGTTAATGTTTTACACCTGAAGCCGATTATAACGTCAAATGGTTAGCTGAAAATACAAGACTAATGCTTCTCGGACAAAGACATACTTATTATTGGACAAAAAGTGTTATCCTTAAAAGAAAACTCTATCAATTTCTTTATCATCACTAGGAACACTCAAACATAAACATTTGAAAGCAAAAGATTCGTAAATACCTCTCACATTAGGATGTATATGACCAAAAATGGCAGTAATAGTATAGCTAAATGCATCTAAGGTCAACTTTGCCGTAGGAGTTGGACACTTCTTAATAATTTCCCAATTAATCAACGGAAAATTTTAAATAAGTATACGTTATCAATAACGTCAGTATCGAAGCACCAACTAGTGAGCTAATGATACCCTCGGAGATTAACAATCCACCAGGGCGGTATCACCCCATGTATTAATTGAATAATCTCTTTACATATTTTGTTTGCTTTTGAGGCGCTTATATGGGTTTAACGTCTTCAGTCACGCTTACCATTAACATTTGAAAGCCAGGATACTACGTGAATGAATAAGAAGAAGACCAAAACAAAATAGACAAATTCATCTTAGGTCAACATTGCCTGCATGAATTGGAACCTAAATTTCTTTACAATAAATTCGTAATTTATGAACTCGTTGGGATTGTGTATCGCTTGAAATAAACCACTTTTTGGTTTAATTTGAATAATAATAGTTCGATTATTATCACAATTAAATAATAAAAGTAAATATCTAGCGATATCCAAGTCTAACTACTTCTGAAACCAATAAGTTCCAATTTGATGTAAAAAAAGAACAAATAATTAAAATAAAGGATAAATATAAAAAATACAGATTACAGAAATACTTTCCACTTCGTTTCGTTTATACTATTGCTTATTTATAGAAACAAAATGATATGTGAACTTCTGCATTGTTTTTCTTAACGCTTGTGCTGCGTTATTAAATCTATGAAACAGGTTGAATGTGTGTTTTTTTTTATCTATTTACTGATATTTAATATATGCTGACAAAAATAGTTTTTCCTACATATAATTTTTTTTTAAATTTGATTTTATTCTGAAGCGTAAAAATATCCAAAACCTTCTATTGTTAATGTTTGACAGAGGAAGCTGACTTTAAACGTCAAACCGTGATGGTGCAAAACATGTTCAATGTTTTGCGGACTTTTGTTTTGCACGAAAAAATGTTAACCATCCGAGAAATTGATTTAACACTTTATAATTTTCGTGCGTGGGGACCACTTTGATTGATTTACCTTCACCAGGAAAGCTCAAACGTTAAAATTTAAAAGCCAGAGATGCGTAAATAGGCTGTTCAGTGCTTCTCCGGTAAAGCACCCATATGAAGAAACTGATATGTCTCAGATCTTTGAACTCTTTCTACGCGAGATTTTGAATGACTATAAGCATTTGTTATTTTGTATACTAACCCTCGATATTTACATAATAATTTTTCTTATATTTTTGTCAATGAATGCGCATGTACAAGCCTCAATCATGGTTGAAAGTCTAAACATGGACATTCTTACCGTAACAAAACAAAACTAACGACTTCGCGTTATATAGCTGTGCATTTTATACTTCTAGATAAGGTTTTGTATTTCTTTTACATCTATATTTTTAATTTTTATAAAGTTTAATACATATTTAACAGCGATAGTGGTCATACAGGCCGTGATAATGTTCCCTTCGTAAACGTGTAATTTCCGTTAACGAGTAAAAGACTCACAAATGACAAAATATTCAGCATTATAAATGGCATCACATGAGTTAAATTTGATTTAAAGGTTATTACAAATATTTGTGTATATATCAATGGTCATTTAGTTCGATTCATGTAAGTCTAGAAAACGAAACACAAATAAAACAGCAGAGATTTGTTAAGCATGTAATCTCAGTGGAATGGTGTTTTATAAACATACGGCAATATTGAATATAAATTTTACATCGAAAAGGTATGAATCGGTGTCTACATTAAAATTTAGTACAACTTTTCCTTGCAAAAACACTTATTTTCTTGATAAATGGCGAAAACCTGAAATGTAATCTCCGTGGAATGTAATCTCCGTTGACACATAAAAACGTCGGGTATTTCCACGCGCTTCCACGGTATTTAGACGCTTCCGGGAATGGAAGACATACAGCGTCCTGTGAAGATATAGAAACAGATGAGTAAAGAGAGACAACTCCAACAGTAGCAAAGTTTCATTCAATTTGTGAATTAATGAATGGTAATTTGTAGAAATAGCTAGTCCAAACATGAAACAATTATGACGCCTTTAAATGCTGCTTTAAGTAATAGCAATAAATAGCATACACTGCTAAGATTTTTCAAACAAAGAATCATAAAATTTTATTTTAAATGGCGTCAAAATTTACTAAAAAGGGATGTTGAAATTTTTCAACATTTCATAAATTACAAATATTTAATAAAAAACTCGTACACCGTGTTTCTGTGTAAGTTAACATATCAACCATAAAAGCATGGTCAACTCAGGAATGGGAGCCTTAGTTTCTTAATAATTTCTTAACATGAAATCGTGAGAATTGTATATCGCTAGACATCAATTCTTTTAATTTGATTTCAATAATAATAATGAACTCGCCAAAGAATCGTTTATTATCACATTGGAATGAAATAAATCAAAATGATTATCAATTTGATGTATCAAAGTAAATAATCACTATTCATGCTATAGCAGACGAATATAAAATATCAATGACAGTTATAAATTAAACATATTTTTCTCATCTTATTGATTATTACGATCACAGGAGGTTAAAATTTATTCGCATTCTATGTTGACACATCTGCAGCTATTTGCATATAAATCATTAATTAAAAAGTGAGATCGTAAAGTGTCTATTGAAGTAAACCGGTTTAATGATATTTTTCCTTACAGCTAAGTCAATGTTAATCTCTTGACATGATTTCTTTTTTAAATAGCGCTCTTTTGACAAGCGATGGCATGACCACAAAAGAAATAAGACTTTAAAAATGTCAAAATTGTCGAGTGTCAGTCGTCGACTGGTTCATCCATACCTAGTACTTTGGTATTTACACACTTGTTTTTGATTATTGCATTATTGACTTATTTATAGTTTGTTATTATATTGTGCTGGTACACCACAGCAGGTTTGATGGAGGGTCAACAAAACTGACAGAAAAGAGCTCACCAAACTATGTAAAACCTACATCGCCAAGAACAGGAATTCAATAGTTGTTGTTAGTTCCTCTCCTCCGTATTGTTTTTGACACAGGAAGCTGACTTTTGACGTCAAACTATTAAGGTTGAAAAAACAAGATCAATGTTTTGCGAGAAATTGATTTAACATTAAGTCTTTATAAATTTCGTGCGTGAGAAACGCTTTGATTGATTTACCTTCAAGAGGAAAGTTCAAACGTTAAAATTTAAAAGCCAGGGATGCGTAAATACGCTGTTACGTCAGGATCCATATGACATAAAAGCCCTAAACAGAATAGCAAAATCCATCTAAGGTCAACTTATGGAATAGAAGCCTTAGTTTCTAAATAATTTTTTTAACTTAATCAGCCTGCTTTGTTTCTCTTTGAATTGTTTATATCTAGTTTAGCAATTATAGTCGTTCATAATTCCCTATATGGTATGCTACATCTTACGGAGCACATAAATCTATCACAGTTTTTGGTAGGGTTAAGAAGAGATATTTAAACTCATAAATCGAATACAAACTAGCAATGCTCTGACAATAAAAAGAAAAAAAAAGGACCAAAAGACAAATGACAGTATACAAAACACAACATATAAAACTAAAGACTGAGCAACACGAAATACACCAAAACCATGAAAGATATCAGGTGCTTAGGAAGGGTAAGCAGATTCTGCTCCACATGTGGCACGGGTCGCGTTGCTCATGTAAGTACACATTTGACGATAATACTAAATTGATGATGTCACGTTCCAGAAAAAAGACGGAATTGCGATAAGAACATCGAAAAAAAATTTGTCGTTATCTATGAAAATAAAATATTCCTTAACTATCAACCAACTCATGATAATTTGTGTATCTAATCGAATTTTGCAGAGTTGTCCCTCCAATGATATCGTTCAATTAATCCTTGTACAATGTTTTTCTTTTCTTTAATGTTTACAATAACTTTTGGCGATATAACATTATTTCAGATATTTAACGCTCACATTTTAGTTGTGTATAAATCTACTAATTTTTCAAACTAGGAATAGGTAAGTCGTATGCGGTTATTCTGTCAAAACAAAACATAGAAGTTCCTTCTTTTCATCATCTTATGCAAATTAAATGGCCATGCCATTATTTTTGTCCTCAGTATCACTAGAGAACCAGTCCATTTAAGGCCATAATGAATTTTCGCAAACCCGAAATCTTATGATTATATATACCTAACCCTAAAACTAGTTCTACTCCAAAAGCCTAACTTATGTTCTAAAACAAGCCATAACCTAAACCCTAACCATAAACTAAACCTCTAAAGTACAAGGTCTCCATTAGTAAAAAAGACCAACTTAATGAAGACTTGTGAGTAACCGTAACATTAAAATCACACATAATCAAATTAATTAGTATTTAGATTTATTAAATATCACATATATCTATATTGGAGTTATTTTCTTTTCCTGTATTTGGATTGTGTTCGCTTCCATGTTACAGACAAAATACAGTTTATGGAAGAGTAGATGAAGATGGTAGTCCAATAATTCCTGGTCTCGTAAGAGAAAATAATCGAACCACCAGTGTATTTACGTTGCATGGGAGACTTCTCTTTACCAGGAATGTTATGCTAGATCTGGACTTTTCACGGTTATAGGGTAAACATACATGAACACTTCATATATTTTTACATATTACACAAAATATTTCTGTTAGTCGTTGTGCAGGAAATGCCTACCCGCCCGGATCACGCAAGTTCACCTGAAGTGACTAATTTGTTGGAATCTTTTTTCCATTTTATATTGATTCATATTCCAAATAGTATTGTACTTAGATTGAACATTTTACAGCTTTCCGAAGATAACAAACGGACATGCTTACTTATAAGTCGAAAATAAACTGACAACGCCATTGCAAAATGAAAAAAAAATACCTAGAGACAAACAACAGTACATACAACACAAAATAGAAAACTAAAGACTGAGCAACACGAACCCTACCAAAACCGTGGATGCTCGGGATCATTACCATAATACACTTGTGTTGCGTAATATACATAGCTGATTTGCTATGTACCGTTTACTAAACTGAAAGCTCAAGAAGAAAATATTTTAGACGAAAAATAAGTCCCAACGCAAATTACAAATGATTTTTAAAAGAAGAAGACAACTGAAAAATTACTGGCAAGTTGATTTGAAAGTTATTTTAATTTAACCAGAAATTGATAACTCATAAATTATATGCAGTAATAACCAATGCTGAACTGTAACATGTGAATAACATGAACGGTTCCAATTTAATTTAATTGCGCATATCGAAAATCAATGCCTTCTCAGCAATGATCGCGATAAGAAAAATGGAAATGCTAAATATGATGCTAAGATTGAAAAGTTGATTTACCAGAAAGGGCGAATAGTATACCCCAAACCTGACTGTCAATCATCTTTTGAAGATGTCTCTTTATCAAAATTTCACCATTCATTTTTTTCTTTATTTTGCCGTTTGAATATATGAACACAAGCAATCAAAAAGACAACATGTTGGTCCAAACGTTTAAAATACTTTTCATTATATTAATGTCAGGTGAGCAATGCAGGCTCTCTGTAGCATAACATTTGTACGTCGGACATTGTCATTACGAAAACATATATGGAATTAAAACTACCTGGTTGAAAATATGTTAAGACGTTATATACTTTGACTTTTCTATATGCTATACACTGATGTAATGCATTTTTATTTATAGGCGAAATAATGGCACACACGATTTATACTCATGCGGTGAAACTGTTGTCACAGATGGATTTCCAGACGTAATAGCTTCATTTGTCACAGATTTGAGTAAGACCATTTTTTTTCTTTTTCGTAATATCAAGAAGATTCAATATACATCTTTAAACCTTGAATTAATATCTTCAGACAGCGTTTCAGGTTAAATGCCGTTCACGCAGCATTAATAATTCCCATTACAATGAAACATTTTGTCGGTTACTTTGTTTCCTATATCGTGTTTGCATAGCAGTGATGTTATCCAACATGTGGCAAATGTCATGCTTCCGTGAGTATGAACATAATGATACGATGAAAGAATGCCAATGTGCAAATATCCTCTGAAAGCTTACAGATAAGGATGATCAGTTGAAATAAAACTAAATTAAGTAATATTTAGCTTTGCCGAATAATAACACTTTTGGATAAACGCTATGTAAAGAATGCATGCTTAGATGCATGATATTTTTTTACTAATTGTTATTGGCTTTAGACAAGCTGCCAGTAACTGTGATTACTCTCAGATCTGTACTTAGTGTTTTTTTTTTTTTTCTGGGGATGTATAAATATCTTGTCATGTCCGGTCTATGTATGTGTTAGATGTTTTTCTGCTTTGTATCGATCTGATGAGTTGAGCCCTTTTAACTGATTTTCGTAGTTGTTCTTATGTTGTACTGTTACTTTACTGGCCCAGGTTAGGGTAGGGTTTGGCGCCAACAAACTAGTTTATCCCCGCCACTTTCTGTATGTGACTGTATAAAGTCAAGAGCCTGTAATGTAATTCAGTGGTTATCGTTTGTTGCTGTATATCATATTTGTTTTTCGATCACTGTTTTGTACATTTATCAGGCCGTTAGTTTTCTCGTTTGAATTGTTTTACATTTGTCATTTCGCGACTTTTATATCCGACTATGCGGTATGGGTTTGCTTATTGTTTTAAGGTCTTACTATAGTTGTAAACTTCTATGTCATTTGGTCTTTAGTATAGAGTTGTCTCATTAGCAATCATACCACATCTTCTTATTTTTATATTCATTAGTCCGGAGCACCTACGATCTCACAGGCTTGGTAGTGTTCATGTTGTCTAGTCTTCAGTTTCTATGCAGTGTGTTGTGGGATGATATATATTTTCGTCCTCTTTGATTTTTGTCAAGGGAATATCAAATTATCTTCAACTTATGAGTTTTGAATGTCCTCTATGAATGTCTCCTCCCCTTTTAAGAAATTAGGTTACTTCATTTGTGCTGAAACCTATTGACTGATAATATTTCCTGGTGGCATTTACAACCTTTTTCCAAATTATCCTCAAAATTCACCGTATGAAAATTGCTTCCAAAATATTCGATGTTGGCCGTACTCATAGAAGATCACGTTTTGTTCTTCTCAAGAATCGCATTGTCATTTGTTGAACGAAGTTCCTGCTCTAAATATGCATAAATACATGTTATTGATCCTTTTGATGCCTATTAGTGCAAAGATAGAAATCATAGACAATTAAGCTTTGGCCATTGAACTATATATACATGCTACATAAGGGATATTATGGATATTATTCAGGTTTCCGATCATTTCAGAGATTTTGAGAAACCTTCTACGATATATTTGATGTATGTGATGGTAATTTCATTCCTACTATGATTCTTCGAAAAGGTAAGTGACTTTCTATCGCACGATACGCTATTCCTTTGTCCTATTCATTACTATCACATCAGTCTCACTTTATACAGCATTAAATTTGCAAAATATACCATTCCATATTATACCGTGTATTTGGGAAGTCTAAACCTTTTAATTGGTGTACTATCCAATCTCATACGAAACAAATACTTGTTGTGACCAACGAATTCGCGTGGATTAAGAATGAAGTACAACAAAAATATCTGTAATCTATATTTGTTTACAACTTTCTGTTGAGATGGACGAACAGTTATTGATTTTGACTATGAATAATTAAAATTAACCATATTAACGATTGCAACATCTTTATATCAATTTGCATTACTTTTCAGATGTCCAAGTCGGTAAGTTCTACACAGAATAGTCAAATATTATTCCCTGTTTAAAATTTCTATTATGTGAACTATATGATTTTGTTTAACAATTTGTATGAATTGAACACCTTCTGTAGTTACTTAAGAATAATTTGATTACTTAGAGTGAGAACGTTTACTTTATCATGTTTATTGTGTTCGAATATTTCACTCAACTATTTTTTTTTTTTTCAAATCTTTAAAAGTACCATCTATTTTCATATTTGTCTTTGTTCAGGATGCAAGATTGGTAAGCATTTATTATTTATATGAGTTAACAAATACGATTAACAATTTACGATATCTTTATTTCAGTCTAAAATGACGGCCTTGCATAATGAAAATACACATTCCTATATGTAATACTGGACAAAGAAAGTACAATGATGATATCATTAGGCATAACTGCAAAACATAAATTATTGTTAATAAAACATTATAAAGCATCAATATCAAACTACAACATAAACTATTTACATTAGATGAATGTTTCAAAAGAATCCTCACTTTTCATTGACTGACAACAATCGAAAGACATACCAACATTAATTTGTATTATCCAATAAGATGCAACATTCCAGACAGAACATGCACCCGTAACAACGACACAACAATTCATATGAAAAGAAACGAAAAATTTAATATAACTCGTTATTTCATAATTTTAGCATAAATAATAATTATAATAATTGAATGCTTCTTTTCTTAACTGTATAGGGTTGAAGAGTGTTGATCATGTGCACATTTTCGAAAGCGCTTCATAGTTTCTTCTTCTTGTCAGGCCAAAATGCATATTAATTGTAACATGTATGACTGTAGTATATTCAAATGAAATAGTAAAATGCATGTGATGCCTGTATTGTTTGTTTTAGATAATATTCCGAGTGGTAAGTTTGAGGACTTTTACTTTCTTAAATGAGTCATGGTGAACGGAAACATATAATGTGAAAGAACAACATTCTTTGTTGATAAAACAATCATTTTTATTGTATGAGTGGCAACATACACACACCATCCAATCAACCAATCAACCCATCAATCCATCAATCGATCAATCCATCAATCCATCAATCCATCAATCGATCCATTCTTCCATTCACCCATCCAACCATTCATTCCCGGAAATGATAACTTTAGCAAAATCGAATAGAAAAGGTATTAAACGATAAGTATATGTTATACAAATTAAAGATCCACAGTTACATCAACAATTATTATGCAAAACAACAGCACACCGTCAGAGCTTAAACCAAAACAAGTTTTAAATTGTACAAGTAAGATTTTAGAGGAGTTTACTGATTTAATGTCAGTATTTTTTTTTAATGGAAACACAACACAACAAAACTATAAGTGCTAGTAAGCCTCTAGGAAATAGTAAAATATCTAGATTTTTCAAAATTAACGCTAGAGTTTTTATTTCACTTCATGACAAAATATTATACAAGAATAATACATGAACACTCATTTTATTGTAATGATGATGGTATAATAAAAAGAAATGTTTAAGCAATTATTGATGGAAAATCTTTGATAATATCTTTTAAGATTTATTCATAGATATGAGTCGGTGTTATTTAGAATCGATATATACAGTAGGTTACCTTTTCTGTTATTGTATGTTTTACCTGTTTATCATGTTCATCATGTTTATCATGTTTATCATGTTTCTGCCGTTCTTTCGTTTTTAATTCTGATTTTTGATGTCTGTATTCTTTTGTATCATTGACTCTCATTAAGCTTCTGTATTATTAATTGACTTTTCATTACATTTGTTTCATTCATAATATTCATCAAGCCGACATATATTTTTTTTAAGTTAAATTTTGAATTAAGATAAGGATCAATTACAATTTTGTTTACCGATAGTGTTCTGTGACAGCTGCTATTGTGTAAAATTGTTAATATTAAAAGCAGACGCTATACATTTATTTCCCGTGCCGGAGGAGATATGAAGATTTGTTCACCCAAGAATATTCATATTTCACGAGGGCTCTGCCTGAGGAAATATGATTTTCGATGGTGAGCAAATCTTCATATCTCCCGAGGCAAAGGGAAATGAATGTTTTATTCCACTGCCTATGCTTTGTTTACTATCAATACATTAAATATTATTTTGCATACATTTTTTTTCTTATCCGCTTGTTTTTGTAAGTCAAACTAAACACGACATACCCATTGATAAACAGTAAGGATCAAAATTTAATTATAAGTCTTTTTGTTTTATCGTCTGAAATAAATTTGAACATGATAATTATTTTTGCTATCGCTATTTTAAGAAGAATAATAAGTTCAAAACGTTATGTACATTAACCGCGCGTAACGTCGCACGAAGCAATCCCGACATTTCAGAGGGAATATGATCCTCAGAATGGAATATGAAGATTTGTTCAATGACACGTGGGATAGTCTCAACCAATCAAATATTGATTTAACTATCAATATGTTTAAACAGTGGATTAATATTATTTCATCAATTGCAAACATCTATAAAAATGTTGAATTAGATGTCTTCTGATTATCAATTTGTTTCGTTAACCGTTTTGAACCTTTTCTTGAACGGTCGTCCAAAGTAAAGCTACATTCAATCGATACAAAATAAAATTTGCTGTACTTAAATAATCAACAATTGAAAACAGTTTTTTTTTTTAGATCCAGGCTGCAATATTCCTGCTGTTTGCCGCGTTCAAAACGAACGTCAAGTTCAGTGTTCTGGATGCCTTCCTGTTCCAGAAGAAGTTTTAGATGATGGTCTTTGCTGTGATTCGTAAACTAAACACACCTATGGAACAAAAGAATAAAAGAACCCCAAACAAACATATGTTTTGTTTTGCTTTTATTCATTATACTACGTTTACATTTGCTTTAATGTGTCTTTTGGTTTCACTTTGAGCTCTGAGTAAAAACATCTCTAATTTTACAAGTTTTACAATTGGTTCCATGTAGTACATCAAAAAAAGTTGTCAATATCAAATCAGGGAAGTCAAATTTGAGGAGCAATTTCAATTTCAACAATGCTTCTTCAGGAATAAATGTTTAAAGGATACAGGATTCAAAACAATTATTCAGACAAGAATTCCAGTACACAATTAAAGTACACTTTGTTTTTGTTCACTGTAAACAGGCCATGCAAACACTTCGTCCAATCAGACATTTTGAATATAAGTTCCAATATTGATGATGGTATGTGGTCATTACCTGACCTCCAGCAATCAGCTGACATTCCTAGCCTCCTTCAAAAGTAAGGCAAAATATATTTTTGCTGAGTAGAGCGAGACAACAAAAATTTTAGTAGATCATAAAGCCTTAATCAATTTAGCATTTTTCACCAACAAGTTTTGAATTTTAATCCATATATATATTAGTGCTCCAGCTAGAAATTGAAAGGGGCAGGGTGCCAGTGGAAGGCAGGGCACTTTTTTATGATAGGAAAAGGCACTGCTCATTTTTTTTTTGTCTACGTTTCTGTGTGTATCACGAGTTCACATTGTTTTTTACTGTATATGTTGACAATAAAGATAATATGTTGTTGTTTTGATGATTTATTCTATAAAATTTGCATTAGAAAAGTCATTCATACTACATGTTCATAATACATGGCAATACACGTTCATACATCACATCACTATTAACCAAAAGAGTCAAAATAACTATAACTATAACCCTCCAAAAAAACAAAAAAAAACAGCATAAACTAAACATCTCATATTTTACAGTTGTCTCATTTAAAATTTTCAGATAGAGTTTGGCCCTCTTCATTGTTCCTGTCAATGAATTATTTAGTATAACTTCATCCAATTAACTTGTCATGATAGTTTAGCTAGTCCTAATTCGATTTTTGTAGGATTACAATTTAACAAATGTTCACCAGATATAATTATAACCTAAATTGACAATGTCTAGATAGAACATGGATTGATAAAAGTATGATTATCAAAAATGAATTGCAATATATTTTTTTTTTGGTATGTTCAAAGACAGTTTTGATCTTTAAGATATCATTCTTATATAATTTTGTATTTAATTGGTACTTTATTCCTATTTTCAAAGATATATATTTTAGGACCACAAATTTGTAATAAGCTAAAACAGGGAAGTAACTCCAAAATTAATTTCGATGAAGTTGAGATGGACGACGTTTCTGTGAAGGCATAGTTGTATTTTGATGACTTAAATTCTATACTAAAGTCATGAAAGTCTTCATTTTTACACTCTTCCATTGGGACTTGGAGATCGAAAATGCCGACCCAAGCTTAAAACACTCGCCGACACATTCATCAATTTATATTCAATTTGACGAGGTACATTGTCTTAATTAAATTACCTAGTTATTAACACCTTTGAAGTCTAATCAACTGTAATTGATTTTAATGACATGATTAACCTGGGGGCAATCACCAGGTGTCATATATGTAATTTAACTTTGTGATTAGAAATCGATGAGACCAAAAAGCAATTTTACCAGTACATTGCAAAACGGCACAAGGGTTTTTGGGGAAAGGCGTCAGGGCAGAAGGGCGCGGATGAGGGCACACAGGGCGCGGCGCCCTTCTATTTTGGGCTAACGAGACCACATAATAATATAATATGTCATGTATGTCTCTAGTACAGTTTTCTGACAAGGAAATCATCTAGCGGTACCAAAGGGTTCATGCCAACAGTTGCAATGTTGAAGCAGATGTCCAAGACAGCCAGAAGAATGTTTGCAATCAGCATGATCAGGTGAAATGTTTATTGGGTCTGTTCGCTCCCAATACACATTCCCACCCTACATTTTCGTATCCCACAAGTTAAGGGCTGGGTTCATTTGCCCTAGTCTAATTTAAATACTTGTTTATTTTTCTTATGTGTATTTATCAAAATATTAAAAAAAATATGATTCAAAGTTTGGCAATTCATTATAAACATGATAAATGAATCATTCTAATATGACGTGCTTCTTCCGCTTTGTAAACATGGTAAACAACACCGTGATAAAATTCTCGATATATCTATACTTAGCGCAGACTCAGAGATATACACAATAATGGATGTTACAATATACCTCTCACGTAAATCCACATGTATTGGAACCTATTTGCAAACCCTTTGCCGATTTTATTGTTTTTAAATTTGCAATTAAAAAGACAAAAGAACTTTTATTCTTATTCTGATGCTTAATAAAATAATTAATGCACAAGAGCTCGGAGAAATTAACAAAATAAAATAAAATAAAATTCTGTGAAAGTCTATTAAGGTTTTGGACGCATTTAAGTCATTTCAAACTATGATAATTGAAAACGCTAGCTAGAGTTGAAGATTTTATGTTACGTGAACCATCAAAATTCGTATAATATTGTATTAAAATTGATTTTGAGGTAGGTTTTGTATTGTTTTTATTCTATTGCATTATTCGCATATTTACTGATTTCAGCAAGTCAACATGGCAGCTCCTTAGTTACGAAATGTCAACTTTGGATTTGACAGTAGCTTACCAGAAAAACATGTAAATTAAAATGGCAAATGTTGGGTTTGAGAATTAAAAGAATTAAACAGATTTTTTCTAGTGGTTATTCATGAAATAATCCATGCAAGCTGCAGATTTATTAGAATGTTTTAGATTTATCTAACAGGGAGTATAAAAGAACACCCACAGACACAGCAAACCCACCCTTGCTTAAGTTTTTAATGACTGTATTTGTCCTATAAGAATGAAAATAATTTATGGAAGCCATAGATTTGTTGTAAATTTACACATGGCCTGGGCCGTGATATTCGTTAATTTTATCCTCGCTAATGCTCAGGATAACTTCGAATATCATATGGCCTAGGCCATGTGTAAATTTCAACAAATCTATGGCTCCATGAATTATTTCTTAAATATATTTGATGGCTTGATGTTTTATAATAAAACCAATCTATAATTGCCCATTCTGTTGTCCATTCTCAATTTTATTTTAATTATATATACATGTATGATTACTTTTTATTGGTATATACAAAGCCAAATTTGGTATTTTTGTTCTGTGTTTTAAAATCATAATTGTTGTTATTTTGATTTAAATACTGCAAGCAGTTAGCTTGGTATGAGTAAGCGAAGTGAAGAATAGGTAACAGCAAGCTATAAACATGATGAAGAGCCCAAACATGTCTAGGGTAAAACAATTCAAACAGGAAAACCAACAATATAAAAAGTTTTAGAATAGATGAATAAATTTTGCTTTGATCATCACTGGGACATAATATATTGTATAATACATGTAGTGTATTCATGCTCATATCATCACGACAATTTTTATTTATGATTCATTTCATAAAAATATTAATAAAACACTTATGACTTAAGGAAACCGGTTTACGTCATTATAAGGTCATGAATGTCACTCAATTTTGAAAAAAAAAAAATATTTATAGGTATACACTAACTTAAACACTGTTAAATATTTATTCCAAACAACCCAACACAAATGGTGCAAATAGACCCAGGGTCAGTGAGGGTGCTAAACTGTAGGGTTGGACCTGAATTATGAGCGAAAGTGATTATGGATCAACATGATGAATGAGGATACGATTAATAAATGCCCTTTATCGTCAAACAGTCATTTTCTGCTCATTTTAGCATCAAATTGGTTAAAATTTTACCATAATTAGTAAAATATCCGTATCGTGATTCGTCAGCATGGTCAGATGTCTCAAATAATTATCGTTCGGTTATTGTTGTAAAAAATTAACTTGATTCCTCAAATCACTTGATGTTTTGTCATCTAAAAGAAAGTGTTCATAACAATGACATGTACCAAAATTACCGTTAACATCAATCAGGAACATATATATTATACTGTTCCCAGCATCATTTGACAAGGTTTTACAGTTATTCGTCATGAAGGTACCCCGTTATGAAATATGATCCTCATGAATGGACATAAATTCACTGAAAAGTGTGCTTTAGTATAAGAATTACCCTTATTGCTATAAAATCTTTCCAGCGCTTTCAAAGCAGCGCACATCTGATGGTCAACTTTTTCACCATGTAAATAACCCTCAAGTGCATCATAACCTCTTGGAAATATATTTTCTGAATTTTCATAAATAAATGGTTTGTCTTTTTCAGTCCTCTTCCATGGAAATTGCCATATGCTACTCCTGCTAGTGAATGATTCCCCTAGATTATTCCCAATCACGTGTTCTTGAAACTTTATTTACAAACATCAGCTGTGGCAGCAATCAAAGTGTATTTCTGGTTGTTTATGTAGTTTTTAATTTCATCTTTCAAGTGTAATTTTTTGGGTTCACTATTACCACATCTCTGATTCGTGCATGTCGATGAAAATGTCTGTCGTAAAAAAACATTAGCGTTGACTAAATATCGCAATTTTTTCATTTTGTTTTGATTGCGAAGATTGCGGAGAAGGGAGAGCGACGCCATATTTGTTGTTGTTATTGTTGTTGTTGGTAATTTCCTCCGTTTACTTCGGAGCACCCTGTTTTAAAACTTTATATTGTTTACGTATGTTGTGTGTCTAAAGATCTCCCCGACGAAGGAGCACCGACATTACGTAAAATGGTAGACAAGATTTGCATAGTAAAAAAAAAATCCTTGATTATAATTATACATGTATACTCCAAAGTGCAGATCAGCTGAATTATGACAAGGCACTGGCTACAGTTACATGAAAATGTAACAATAATAAAATAATTGATGTTGCTATCCTGGACTTTTCAAAAGCAGTCGACATAGTGCCACACAACGTCTGCACAAACTAGATGAATATGATGTGAGAGGACCACTGAATAAATGGCTAGAAATGTTTCTAACTCAGAAGGATGAAGGCTGTCATTGGTGGAGAGGAATCTACAGAAGCTATAGTGGACTCAGGAGTGCCACAAGGAATCGTACTCGGACCCCTTCTCTTCCTCTGTCATATCAATGACCTCCCGGATTCAGTAAAATCAACTGTTAGACTTTGCTGATGATTGTCTGCTATACAGAAATATTAAAACACAACGGGACCACACACTTTTACAACAAGATCTGGTTAGCCTAGAAAAATGGGCCAAAGACTGGGGTATGCGCTTCAACGCAAAGAAATGTTACATCCTGAGCATTAAGAACAAAAGCCAGAAGTTCTATACCCTCGATGGACACATACTCCAACAAGTCCAACACAATCCATACCTGGGACTAAGGATACCGGATGATCTGAAATGGACCACCCACATTTCAAATGTAACTAAGAAAGCAAATTCTACACTAGGCTTTCTAAGACGCAACCTAAGATTCTGCCCAAAAGACTGTAAGAAAACAGCATACATTTCATTAGTGAGATCTACGATGGAATATGGGGCAATTGTATGGGACCCTTATACATCAAACAACATCAACCAATTAGAAAGAATCCAAAGAAGAGCAGCTCGATTCATCACAGGGACTATAAATCAAGAGAAGAAGGATCGGTCACCAAAATGCTAACAGTACTGGAACTTGAAAACCTACAGTCCAGAAGAACAAGCCAAAGACTGGTATTTTTGTACAAAGTGGTTGAGGGTTTCGTCCCAGCTATCAAACCTGACGAATTTTTGGTAAAAAGCAAAACCAAAAGGATAATCAAACCGACACGCTTTGTAGACTTTAAAAGCACAAATATACTACAAACTGTAAAACTAAGCAATTTAAGAACTCATTCTTCGTCAAGACTGTGATTCACTGGAACCAACTGGAAGAAGACATAGTGTGCGCCAAGTCAGTTGAGAGCTTCAAAACAGCTCTCCAACGCCGTCATCATGTCAATAGGCGCTCATTCTCCCGTCGAGTTAAAGCCAGTTTTGATACCTTTGACGTAACGATACAGATACAGATACAGAATAATTGTTACATTGGAGACTAATTGCCGGAATACAGGGTTGGGTAAGGAACCGATTAATTACGAATGTTACACTAACAATAATATGTGTGTCTACGATTACATTGTGTTATTGTTACATTAAAGACTGCAATGAACGCTAGATTCATTAAACTTTACAAAAATTTTAGACCGGGAATATTGAGGCAAGCTGAAAATGAACGAAAACAAGAATAAAATAAATACTTATTCAATATTATATGGCACTATTTATTAATACCTGATGAACTGTTCAATAGAACATGAACTGTCACCAATGAGAACGAAATTACGATCACAAAATATCTGAAAATATTGGAAGTATGCTCCAAAAACAACTTACTGAATTTGAAGAAACTGTCATTGTAAATAAACATTTTAAAAATCGTATGCAATATTGTAAATATCAAATACATTTTTCAAGTTTTATTCGAATACATATTACTAGTCCCATCGTACAGAAGTGCATTTATGTAACAATAAGCCAATGTAAGACATTTAACTGTAGACACAAATATTATTGTTACATTCGTTATTAATCGGTTCCTTTACCAACCCTGCATTCCGGCAATTAGTCTCCAATGTAACAATAATATTTTATTATTGTTACATTTCCATGTAATCGTAGCCATGCAGTGCCTTATATAAAAAAGAAGATGTGGTATGATTGCTAATGAGACAACTCTCCACAAGAGACCAAAATAACACAGAAATTAACAACTATAGGTCACCGTACGGCCTTCAACAATGAGCAAAGCCTATACCGCATAGTCAGCTATAAAAGACCCCGAAATGACAATGTAAAACAATTCAAACGAGAAAACAAACGGCCTAATTTATGTACAAAATTGAACGAAAACAAATATGTAACGTGTAAACAAACGACAACCACTTAATTACAGACTCCTGACTTGGGACAGGCACATACATACAGAATGTGGCGGGGTTCAACATGTTTGCGGGATCCCAACCCTCCCTAACTTGGGACAGTGGTATAACAGGACAACATGATAACGAATTTTAAAAATCAGTTGAAAAAGGCTTAACTCATCAGATGGATAAAAATACAAGTGGACGTGGACGGGTACTTGTACATCCCAACAACAAAACGACCCTACGTACAGATTTGAGAGTACTCGCAGTTAACTGACAGCTAGTTCAAAGTCTCTAACAACTAGTAAAAGAAACATTCATCTAAGACTAAATTATCGATCCGTACACATCCAACATCCACTGGATTTCGTGTAAAGACATCATAAACAGTCCGAGATAAACATGACCTTGTGCAATGACAACTTGAAAAATCAAAATTTCAGGACAAAGGGCACAGGACAATGGTGAGAGCCCCTGATCTCTCAATCTCTAATATTGGTATTAAGCAGACAGTTAGTTAATATTTAGATACAAAGGTGACTAAAAGGAATTTGGGTACACTTCATGTCTTTTATTTCTACGAACGGCCAAAAGTGCCAGTTGGATATTCAAAATAGATAGCAAAACCTACCTGAGACCGCTTAAATGACGGTGACACTCCTGTTTTGCAATGTCAATAAAATTCGACGAATTCATAGACTCTGTATATATTAAGATTGTATCAAAAGGATTTCCCAGAATAATGTCATCTTCGATATCTACAGAGGGCTTAGATTGTCAGAATTTCAGGACAAAGGGCATATATAGGACAATAATTAGAGCCCTGATCTCTCAATCTGCCTTATATTAATTAGATAGTTAGTTAATAGGTAGATACAAATGTGACTTAAAGGAATTTGGGTACACTTCCTGTCTTCTATGTTTACGGAGGACCCAAAGAGCCAGTTGGATATTCAAAATATATAGCGAAAACCTACACGAGACCGCTTAAATAACGGTGAGACAGACCCCTGTTCTGTCAATGTCCATAAAATTCGACGAATTCATAGACTCTGTATATATAAAGAATGTATCAAAAGGATTACCCAGACTGATAATGTCATCTTCGATATCTACGGGGGCTTAGATTGTCACTTTTCAGCTAAAATTGTCAAAATTTCAGAACAAACGGCATAGGACAATGACGAGAATGTCTTCTATGTTTACAGAGAGCACAAAGTTCCAGTTGGATATTCAAAATATATAGCGAAAACCTACCTGAGACCGTTTAAATGACGGTGATACCCCTGTTCTTTCAATGTACATAAACGTCGACGAATTCATAAACTCTGTATATATAAAGGTTGTACCTGAAACAAAAGGTTTTCTCAGAATGATGTCATCTTCGATATCTACGGAGAGCTTAGATTGTCACTTTTCAGCTAAAAATGTCAAAATTTCAGGATAAAGAGCAATGATGAGAGCCCTGATCTCTCAATCTGCCTAATATTAGGCAGTCAGCTAGTTTATATGTAGATACAACTGTGACTTTAAGGAATTTGGATACACTTCCTGTCTTCTATGTTTACGGAGTTCCAAAAGTGTCAGTTGGATAATCAAAATATATAGCGAAATCCTACCTGAAACCGCTTAAATGACGGTGAAACTTCCTGTTCTTTCAATGTCCATAAAATTCGACGATTTCATAGACTCTGTATATATAAAGATTGTATCAAAGGAGTTCCCAGAATAATGTCAATGCGTCTTCGATATCTACAGAGGCTGAAATTGTCACTTTTCAGCTAAAATTGTAAAAATTCAGGACAAAGGGCACAGGAAATTGCCAGTTAAATTTTAAAATTTAAAACGCTCGGCGAGCCTCGCGTTTTAAATTTGAAAATTTTACTGTCTCGAATGAATAAATATCGAATCACACTCGAGGCAGTGGTAGAATCTATATTACAAGATGCAAAAAAAAGTAAAATCACAAAATACTGAACTCCGAGGAAAATTCAAAACGGAAAGTCCTTCATACGATATCAACTGAGATGGCAGATATCATATACGTAATAGACTTATTTTGGAATAATATATTTTGGCTCAATAAAATAAATAAAATACACGAGTAATTAACTCATGAGATCGATAATAAGCAGAAAAATCATCTTTAAACAAAATCACAGATCGCGATCGGACGTAAGCTGGTTCTCGGCTGACTACTACACTTTGTTCAGAGTTTGAGTGAAGCGTAATACAATCGGATTCCAGTTTAGATCGGACGAGGCACAGTATGTTTACAGTGTACATACTGAACCAAACTCCGTACAGTGATCGCTTCCGTTCCGGAATTATTTTCCTTTACTCCATCAAACTCTGTACAGTGATCGTTTCCGTTCCGGAACTGTTTTCCTTTACTCCGATCCATCAATTTCTAGCCTGCTTTACTGAGAATGATTGTGAATTAAAAGTCATTAAGACAATTAAGGTGTTTACATGCATAACACAATCTTCACCGATTAACCATAACGCCTTCAATAGCCAGTAAAGATATTTTCAGCCGAATAAATCTTTCACGAAAAGGTCTCACAAGACATATAGATTTAAAGAATTGTTATAATGATTTAGAAAAATGAAATCGAGGGTCGCTAATTTCAACTGATTATACAAAATATGTAGTTCACATATCTTACTAAACATTTGACGCTAAAACATGAAACACGAAAACGATGGCGTGGTCAGCTGAACCCTTATAAGACTGATCTGAACTCCAATCAATCATTTTGTATGACAACTATTATAAAGGTTCATCTTGGAGTTAGATAATGTGTCCAGTTAAACTTTAAGGACAAATTCTTCGAAGATGTAGGTCTAGTATAAAGTAGGGTTCATATCAATATAATTAATATGTTCACGCCCTGATAAGCATGTAAAATTTGCCATTGTACCTGATAAACACCGATCAATTATCAATATCATCATCATAACACGACAATAATTCTGTGCAAGATATTGATAACATATAATTATTCCTCTTGTCATCAACAATTAAGTAAAATTAAGTATTTGTTACAGCTTATTACAATATGTTCTAAAAGAATACATTTTAATGCTCAATGTTGATGTTCGTACGCTAATCTATGTTGTTTTTTTTTTTTTTTACATGTACATTATGTAACTTCATGACTCTACATTCTGTCGATGCTTGTATCTTGGCATTGCACAAAGTCATGTATTGTTCTGTCTGTTTATGACGTCTGTACACTAAATACATTGCATGTTGGATGTGTACTAATTGATAATAAAGTCTAAGATACATGATCTATTTCTATTAGTTGTTATTGGCTTTAAACTACAAATGTAGCTGTCAGTATCTACGAGAACTCTAAGATTTGTACTTATAGTGTTGTTTTGTTGTTGGTTTGCCAAGTATACCTAGTCCACTCTGTGTTAGATGTATCAATCATCAGGTTGTGTGCATGTTGATATTGTAAAATATCAGTTGCAAGTCACAATATGAAGCTTTTGTCGAGTGAGCGCAGAGAACGAGATAAGTAACATCACTTAATGTAATGCTGAAGAAATAAGTAACTTGTATTATTTATCTTTGATTTCAATGGCAAAGAACTGTCCAAACTGAATTCAGTTCAAAGCAAAATCTAAAATTGAATTCGATGAAAACCTTTTACCTTTTTTATAATAAGATAGACTGTTTAATGATTTGAGGTAAGGACTACATTTAAGGACAATTTTATGAAATTATATAATATTAGTGCTATAATATTAACAAACTCAAGGATAAACTATGGAATATTAGTAGATTCATTTACATAAATTTTGTTATGTTTGAATAATATTTGAAATAAAAATATTCATTTGCAATATCTGCACTTTTTATGTGTTGTACAGACAAATAAAGAGAATAATGTGGAGCTAACATTTAAAGAATATAGAATAATGAACAAAATAAAGAAGAATAGAGAAATGGTATAAAACTTTTGAAATAAAGAAATGAGGGACCCATCTAGACCCATATGTAGGCATGAAATGTCTGTTATGGGATAATACGAAAATCAGGAGTGGTGCTTGAAATCCAAGGGTCATGCTTAAAGCACAGAGTTCATGGGCACCATTTTTAATTGTTTGTGATGATCTTTGCTATCGACACACTTGTAAGTATTTTTAAAATTTGATCCAAAAAGACATCAACATAAAACAAATTGTACATGAAGAGCAATATATTGCTTTAGGTTTTCGTTATTTTTGTTGGAAATGCTATTATTGTATTTAAAATATCATTGTGTGATGAACTTTGTATAGAATGATATGTGCATTCACAATCTATTGAATTACTTTTCTCATATAAAGAATTGAACAATATTTGTTATGTTGTTGTATACACAATTTGCAGTAATTTTCATCTACATCTTTAAAACTTGATAAAAATAGATATATATTGACAATATAAAAGTAAACATATTTACTCATTTAGTAAACATTCATAGAACTAATTGTCTCAGGAATAAAGCTATTACTAGTAAACATATGTATATGCCACTCACAGAATAATGATTACAACAGACCAATGAAGCAAGCTAACGTTAAAAATTGCAAATCTTTTGAACAATATATGTCAAATTACATAAAATGTCAAGACCTATGTACTGCAGTTTATTATAAACTTAAAACTTTACAAACAAATCTGAATATATCATTGTATGTTTGTGATATTGCATACGGATGCAATAACGAATATGATGCCCACATATAAACATTCCTTCTTTATTTTCGTTCTCAAATTCTGTTTCGAAATATCAATGTTTTCGAAAGCGAATCGAACAACTGACATTGATTGCATATCCTGTAGATCAAACAGTTCTCTGATTGTTTGGTAAAATTTATCAGGACACTGAAAGAGAAATTATATACATTTATCACTCTTAGTTGGCATGGTTGGCACAAAACCATATTCTTACCTTATATTCTCTTGTCGAAATGAGTATAAACAACAGTATAAATAAAAATGTTGTACTACACCATATATAACTGCCAAACAGTTCGCCTGTGATGAAGCCAGGGCAAAGCTTAGAATTATTTTCTTACTTTGATAAAAATCACAACTGAACGCGTTTTTGAAATAGAAGAGTTTGTATTTTCATTCCAATATGACGTGCTTCTTTCGCTTTGTAAACAACACCGTGATACAATTCTCGATATATATATATCTATATTTAGCGCAGACTCAAAGATGTACATGATAATGGCTGTTAAAATATACCTCCACGTAAATCCACATGTATCGTAACCTATGTCGATTTCGTTGTGTTAAAATTACAATTTAAAAGGCCCTACAGAACCTATATTATTATTCCATGGTTAACAAAAAATTAATGCATTTGAGATAAGGGAAAATGTATAAAATCAGAATAAATCAAAATTCTGCGAAATTCCATTTATATTTTTGGCACGGTAACGTTATTTTAAAACACGACGGCATACGAATGAAAACGCCAAAGCTAAAGCTTTTCCATAGCGTTTACCATATAAACTCGGATAATGTTGCATTGGAATAAAATGTTGAGGTAGGTGTTGCTTTTTGTATTCTATTGCATTATTTGCACATTTACTGATTTCAGCGAGTCAACATGGCGTCTCCTTGGTTACAATATGTCAACAGTAAATAGGACTGTAGCTTACGAGGAAAAATGTAACTTAAAAATAGCAAATGTTGGGTTAGAGATTTAAAGAAATTAATCACATTTTTAGCGGTTATTTAAGAAATGATTCATGCAAGCTACATATTTATTAGCTTTTTTACATTTATCTAACAGTGGGTAAAATAGAACAGCCACAGACACGACATACCCACCCTCACTTCTTTTTTTTTAATTACCGTATTTGTTCTATAAGAATCGAAATAATTCATGGAAGCCATAGATTTGTTGTAAATTAACACATGACCTGGGCCGTGATATTCGTCGATTTTATACCTTGCTAACGCTCAATAAGAATTTATTCACCCAAGATGTTTGCTTATGCTTACGTTTGCAATTGTTTAATTCATAGCAATTATAGTCATTGTAAGTTACAACTAACCTCATGGACAAGGATTCCGAGAGATGCAATATCTGTTCCTGTCAAAGGCTTCAGTTGTTTTCTATAACGAAGTTCATTTGAAATTGAAATGTGCGTCATCAGCATGCAATAAATTTATACTGACATTAAAAAAGTTTATTTCTATACTAGTATCTCATGTTGATTTTCTCTATATTTCCTATTGGTACTTCATGAAAGAAGGCGACCGTATATATCAGATGCTGTCTCATATAAAGAACACATCTTTTGAAGATCATTTTATTGTGCAATTCGATATCAATCCACTCTCTACAGCGGTAGAATCTATAAAAATCATTAAGATTTAAAAGATCTATCTATACCAACCCTCTATATGATTTATTTGTGCAATACAATCACTTGTTTGGTTTCCCGGTACACATGCATTA
The DNA here is from genome assembly GCA_017311375.1 of Mytilus coruscus. NCBI lineage: Eukaryota > Metazoa > Mollusca > Bivalvia > Mytilida > Mytilidae > Mytilus > Mytilus coruscus. The sequence goes on along the minus strand of CM029604.1, from coordinate 23,566,656 downwards.
TGAGTTTAATTGATACATTATTTTGTAAGTAGGTTGATGGCATCACGTACAGGACGTGATTTAAATATATGTGGTACTTCATTCAACCAGTGGTTCTTGTTCTTTGATGGTACTTATATTTGATGTAGAAAATTTGTTTTATTAGTAATGTAAAAGTGTCTTTCTTTTTCGAAATATATTACATGCATGTACATAAAAATGTTTAATTTGAAAGATAATGAAACGATTTTATGTAATATAGTTACATTAATATTATTTGAAATCATGCTTTCTGCTCTTTTGTCGAGTGAGTTGTTGTCTCTATGACACATTCCCGTTTCCATTCTCAGTGTGTAGGCTATTTCATATTTCGTTTCAGCTTTGATATCAGAATCAATTATTGTAATTGACAGTGACCGCTTAACTTAAAACACATACTCCAGAAGATTGTTATCATTCAGCCATTTCTGTACTTGTGAATGGTTCCAATATGTGGGACTGTTAATTTCACCAGTCTGATCTTTCTTTGTCTTAGCAACTGCTGGTGTAGTAGGCTGTTACAACATAAATGATATTCTTGTAAGACATTATTGCGCATGGCTAAGTTACAAACACGAAAAAACATGATAGTTCCTCTGTTTTTTGGTTATTCATGACTGAAATTTCCTCTTCCCTCTGTACATTACTGGATGTGTGATTAATTTCAATGTTACATTTGTTTTAATTTTAGTTCATTTATTTGTTTGAATTTAGAGTTTAGTATGACGTCCATTTTACTGAACTAGTACACATTTTTATTTAGGGGCCAGCTGAGGTTCACCTTTGGGTGCGGGGTTTTCTCGCTGCGTTGATGACACATTGGTGGCCTTCGACTGTAACCTGCTATTTGTACGAATTATTGTCCTTTGACATATTCCCCATTTCCATTCTCGATCTTATTAAATAAAAATTGAGAAAACGCGTATACATGTACATGTATATATATATACAAAGATAATTTGAAATTCTTTTAACAGACAGTTCAGTATAATTATACATTTATGGCCATCACGAAAATTTGATATCCAAAATTTCCAAGTCTCGAAAAGGTTACTTTTTCTCCTCTATTTGATCATTTTGATATTAAATTTTCATGAAACCCATATATTGTGTTGTGGTTCTTTTGTATTTTTTGCCATTTTGGAGCTTGTCTCACAGAAAACCATGCAAAATTTGAAAAATCGTCCAGGAGGGTGGTTAAAACTTTTCCAGCTAATGAGGTTTTTGCATATCTTAGGTTCAATGGAAACCGGAAAATATATTTTAGACTTCTCTGAATTGTGTCTATTTTTAGTAACAAGCTTATTTGCATAATTGAATAAAATTAGCCAAAATTCCTTCAAATATATGTTTATTTGAATGTACTTTAAAAGTCACCAAATTAGTTCTATTGGGTTTCTAGCCATTTATAGTGTGGAAATATATATAAAGATCGTAAATTATGCATTTATAAAGCATTTTCTATTTTTTTTTTTTTTTTTTTGGCACACTTAAAGGGTGCTCTCTTTAATCTTTAATGCCTTATTTTGTATATGTCATTTACTAGCCAAGTTCAAGTCACTGATTTTCGAAAAGGTGAGCACACAAATGCATGAAATAAATTTCTTTACACAAATTTTTTGGATTAAAAATATAAAAATCCACCCATGGCAAATTAGTAAAAATAGCCTTATTTTTTTCTTTGAAACCTCACCTCAAGCCTTTTCCCACATTTTTACTTAACCAATTTCGGGTATATATCAAACAAAATATGATGTTATTATCAATTTAAATGTTCAATTTTGAACATTTTAAAGATTTTATTCAGATAAAATACTTTGCAAATGTTTAACATCTGAATAAATAAGATATTAATTTGTAACTTTCACTGAATAATTGTTATCAAGAGTTATCTCCTGTAAATTATTCTCCACACTACTATAAAGAAGATAACTGCTCAGATGCAGACTTCCTAGAAACTAGCAACTAAGCCTTTTTGTGTTAGTAGGACCTTACCTAAGCTCTTTGAGTAGCATAAAGATACATCACACTTTGTATTGATGTCAATAATGCAATATGAAGAGACAAGTCTGGAGTTTTCTCACATTTTGTCAGCTCAGTGCTGTCCTGTCACTGAGTGTCAGATAATAATGAGATATTACAGAAAAGTAGAGCTGACACCGAGAGATTATGTTGAGGTGAAGTGGAGAAGGAATTTAGTTTGCTGTTGCCATTATGACCACAACGAACGTCAAGTTTAAAGCACGTCTTGAACTTCCATACAGATAACTGAACAGACATATACAGCATGTACAGCAGGTAAATAATAATTTATAAAATATAACAAATAAATCATTGTCTGCTTATCTAATATTAAGAACTAAAGAAGGGTCTGCCAATACACATATCATAGCCAGGGGTTCGAGGGGTTCGTACGAAAGTAACCCTATCCCCTCCCCTGGATTATTGTATCTTGAGTCCATGTAACCTCCCTTGGAAATTCCTGGCTACGGGGAGGGATCTGTGATACAATATCTATAGTTTTAATGAAATTTAACCGCAGCTGTAATCCTTTTACAGTTTGGGATTCCAAGTCCAGAGTCTCTGACGAACCCAATTAAGAAAATCTCTTAACGGGGAGGGGGTAACAGTCACCAGGGACAGTCTATACTTTGTTGGTTTAGAAAGTCTCTGCAGTCACTAGACATTTTGTGACAAATACATATACATATGTACATAAATTTTAATGGCAAGATATATAATAATACATCTTAATTTAAATTGTACATATATTTCCAATAGGCAATACTTTTTTATGTGACTGTTTATGGGACTTACTACGGTATAACTTTGTCTGTAAGTCCATCCGTCCGTCTGATATAGCATTGAGATTGAATTTTCATTTTTGAAACGTTCAGCAACAGGCGCTCATGGCGAAGCTGATCGTTTGTCTCTTACATTGCAAACATACATGACATATGATTATGTACCAAAACCCAATATTAGGCATTACATTTCAGTATAATTTTGGAGCAATAATGTTGCAAGATTTTTGTGTAAAAAAGGGCTCAAATAATTTACAATCAAATAATTTACAATCAAATACATAAGATAAATAAATGGGGTATGAGATCAGCAACCTAATGACAAAAATTTCCCAAATAAAAACATTGGTGATATATATATAAATATATATATATATATATTGTTTTCAATTTAGACTTGTATATATATATATATATATATATATAAATATATATCCTTCGTATGTATTTATATCAACATGCAGACTACAATAACAGGAGTAGTACATGTATCATCTATGTCAAGCTCTAACGCGTTCCTTATCTTTCGTATGAACTGGGAATAAATTTAAAAGAAACAGTGGTTGCCATTGGTTCTTGTCTGTCAATATATATATTGGTTTTTCCTAAATTGTTTAGATATGAAAATATGCTGTTAGTTTTCTCAGTAATTCTTCATGTCGAGGACTTCGTTATAACCAGCTATTCTGTATGAGTATGTTTTTTTTTTTTTCATTGTTGAAGGCCAAATGGTTGCCTATTATTGCTTACATGCACTTCATTTGAACTTTGGTGGATAGTTGTCTCATTGGCAATCATACCACGTCTCCTTATTATTTCTATAACGATCTGCTAATAATCTCTCATTTTCAATTGTCAAAATTTACACTTTTTGTTTAAAAAATTATCCAACATTTTTTAAAATTTAATAATTTTTCTTCTTAACGTCTGTCTGTCTGTCTGTCTGTCTGTCTGTCCTTCATTTCGGGAAATCAGTTTTCTACACTTTTTTCTTTACAAATGTATGCTTGAAAATATTTATTTGATATTTGGTAGTTATTTTCATCATGACAAGTTGCAGATCAAGTCAAAATTTTGTTCTGATCCGATGATTTTGTCCAGAGCTATGGTCAGTAGACTTAATAAATTCACTCAAATATTCAGGTTTCCGCACATTTTTTATTCTTTCTTGAAGATATTGATTTTATAATTGGTATATAGTGTTATCATGACAATTTAGAGATCAAGTTAGAATTTTGTTATGATCTGATGATATTGTGCTGAGTAATGGTCCTTGTACTTAGAAAATTAATCCAGATAATCAGTTTTCCACCTTTTTTTTATAATTGGTACTTGTACATGTAAGTAGTTTTATAATGACAGATTACAGATCGAGTACAAATTTTGTTCGGGTCTGATTCACTCAAACATGTCAAATAATCAGTTTCCACACCTTTTTTTTATCATGCTTGTAGATCATATTGACTTGATATTTATTACAATACACCATGCCAAGTTATAGATTAGATGAAGTATAGCATTTTGTTCCAGTATAATGACATTTTAACCGAGAGGGGACTATGTATTGCCATGCATGATACTATACTCTGTCACTCTCATAATTATTGTCATGATCATGATGATTGAAATTGGTTATTTTAAAAATGAGTAAAAGTAAATAAAAATTTAAATTAACCAATTCTGTTTACATTACAATGTTAACCATGCAGACGAAATCAAAATTGTTCTCAGGGCCAGAATACATATATTTTTAAGGTTGAAATTTTGAAATCTAATTTAAAGTTATCATGTTAGTACATGTATGTACATACATGTACATGTATAGTTACATCATTTTTTTGCACACATCATGCACATGAGTAAAAGGAGATGTGGATTGTAGGTCAATGGGACAGCAACCCAACATTATTGTTGATTGTATTAAAATTGTTTTTAATTATATATAAGATGTTGTTTCTTTCTGTCATAATTTGGTATCTGTTCAAAAGGGTTATATTTGTATATCTAACAATGTAATTTTTTCATGTTTCAGGTCGTCCAGGCTATTCAGTGAGCACATACTTCTGAACCTATTCATTTCTAGAGCAGTATAACCCAGATGCACAATGTACAAGACAACAAGCTGCCTATGAATGCAAATTCAGCAGTCAAAGCTACTTACTGTTTAGCATGACACACATGTTAATATTTTTCTGTTCATGTCCTGATCTGCATAAATCATGATAGAAGTTGTGGAGAAATTTTAAACTTGAAAAAACATGTACAAAATGTTTCAAATGGATAGAAATTAAAGTACATGTTTAATAGGATAGGACAAGACTGAATTTCCAGGCTTCAAAGTGCAAATATTCATATGTGTATATATTCGATATATTGAACTTAGCAGTTACATACATGTAAGATACTGAATAAAATGTCAGCAAATATTCAAGAAATGGAGTTGGAAAGGCTACATTGCAGTAAGAGAAAAGTATTAAGATTCACACTGCAAGTCCTAATTTATTTATACATGTACAGTATCTGTGAAGCTAGTGTAGAACTAGAAAATTCCATATTTTATGTAATCATGGTAATTAGTCAGAATGAAACTCCTAATTACATAAACTACAATAGTTGCCCAAGTTGGATACATTGTTAAAAAGGAAACCGATTAACAACTTAACAATCTTAAAGAATCAATAGATATAAGAAGATGTGGTATGAGTGCCAATGAGACAACTCTCCATCCAAGTAAAATTTATAAAAGTAAACCATTATAGGTCAAAGTACGGTCTTCAACACGGAGCCTTGGCTCACACCGAACAGTAAGCTATAATAGGCCCCAAAAATCACTAGTGTAAAACCATTCAAACGGGAAAATTAATGGTCTAATCTATATAAAAACAAGAAACGAGAAACACTTATGAACCACATCAACAAACGACAACTACTGAACATCAGATTCCTGACTTAGGACAGGTGCAAACAAATGCAGCGGGTTTAAACGTTTTAATGGTACCAAACCTTCACCCTTTTTCTGAAACAATAGTGTAACATCACAACATAGAAAGACACACTATAAAATATCAACTGAAATAGCTTAACTCAATCAAAGGACATATTAACAGCAGTGCATACTTTCTGTAAGAAAAATCAGAGACCTCAACCACCAAACAGTTAGTTTCTGAAAATGAAAGTGAATAAGTGACGATAGAGAACCTACCCAAAATAAGAACTATGCTATTCATGGTAGATATTAGATGTGTTGATCTTGTTTTGTGAATTTACAAGGAGAATTATAAGCCAGAATGGAAGTGACAATTCATAGAATAGTACAAGGACAATGATATGGCTACTTTTGCTGTAAACTGAAAGTTGATAAGGTTTTTGCCGAGTCAGCTGGTATCCATGATTTTATGAACTATAAATTCTATAATCATGATAATGATTTGAATGTCATTATGGGCTATTAAAAAGAAATGTAAAGGATTTAGTGTCTTATTGTAAAAAACAAACAAAAAAAGCTAAAATTTTGTGTAATTTACACTGGATAAAAAAATTCTGATGTTTTTTTTTTGTTAAAAATTTATAACAAATTATTCTGTCATCAGCTTTTCAAACCTGACCTACATGTCACCAAGCTCTTTTCATTTTGACTAATGTGTTTTTTCTTATTTTACAGCCTACATATCAGGTACTATTGGACCAAAATACTAAATAACGCCTATTAACGTGCATAATTACACAAAAATGAATGTTCATGAGTAGCATGTAAGATTTCCAACAACATTACATTTGCATACATATGCGGATCCAACACATTTCTGTGCTTATATTTCATTATGATTATTAAAGTACATATAAAAGCAGGTGCCAGATATACTCATGGGAACAGGTTAAAGATGAAACATGCAAATTAGCAGTTTCAAATTTGAGAATTCGGATTTTGAATCAAACCGTCTTTTTTCATTTGTTATATAGAGCTTTCCGTGAGAGCTTTTAGTACTTTGATCATCGTTTTAACTATGATTTTGCTTTGAATTAAGAAGAAACAGCAGTTGAAGTATAAAATCACTCATTTTGACAAGAATTGCCCCTGATTTGTGGCTTTGTGTTAAGAAAAGATTTTGGTACATGAACATTTATAAAAAAAATATAAAAAATAGCCGTACAGTGATATACAATAAATATATTTCTAAATATTTGCCGTGGGTGGATTTTTTTATATTTCTTTAAGAAATCATAGTAGTACATTTTGATATATTCATCTTTTAATTACAGCTTCACCTTTTCTATATTTTAGCATTTCTTCAGGTCCTAAATTTGGTAAAATAGCTAATTCCTCAAACACCTGTTTAATAAATATAGAGGCCCTACTATAAAAATCAAATATATATTTATTACTTACATTTTTTATTTCCTTAATAATGCTTTATCACATGCATTGGGAAAAGAGATATTTATTATGACTAGAACTAATTATTTCTTGGATTAAAATCCATAAAAAACCTTGAATTTGGCAATTTTCCCGTAAAAAGGGTGAAAATAGATGGCGCTACAAATCTCGGCTATCCGATAAAATTTAAGCAAAAAATTTGCAAGTGATATTGGAATGGCCTAAGTGTTGTGTGTACCAAATTTAAAGAGATTCAGCAAGTTTCACTCCTGGACACTTTTGCATGGTTTTCTGTGAGACAAGCTCTTAAATAAAAATGTATATATTGTACTCATTGATCCGATTTCTTTGCAGTCAAGATAACGCTTTACATAGCTCATATAAATCATGAACTATAGCAAACAGCAAACTGTGAGACAATACACACAAGTTACTTATCAGCTTTATCCGGAATTATTATGCAAAACATCGTATTATACTTTCCATAATTAATACACACATATATATACATTGCGAATCAAGAAAATTTGCTCAACTGACAATAAGCAAAATGCTAGACCTAGTCAATTACATAAACATATAGTTGTTCGAAGATAATAATAATAGCTTGTACAATGTACATGTATATAACTTTCGAAAAAGCAAACAGAACGAGGGCCAAGAACTTTTGGAGTATTAATATAACCATAAAGAAGTCAACAGAACACCTCTTACCATCCTGACTATAAAATATGTCATCCATTGTTCGAAAGCATTGGAAAATGTTAGAGATTGACTCAATTTACCAAAAAAAAAAAAATTGTTTCCTCACCACAGGTCATAGCTCACATAGGACCTAAAACATCCGTGACAAATAAATGTGGTATTAACAAAGCTGGGCAAATCCCGGTTGCTTCAAATAATACGGGAGAAGGAATTGCTTTTATGCTGCAAAGCTGCCAATACTAGCAGTTTCTTTGTCAGTTATACCATCTTCATATATTCCAACTGTAAAACGGAGAACTCACTTTATGAATGAGCATGTAACACCTGTGATATTCAGTACGTGAGGAAACAATTAAAATTTAGTACTCGGCTAAACAACAATCAATCATGGTACAAAACCAACAAAAACTGTCCACTCAAAAGACATCTTCGCTAAAAGAAACATTATTTTAATAAAAATAATGCCATTTTCCAAATCATAGAAGTGAACACCATAGTGATAAGAAAAAATTTGGATTCACCAGCTCCATACTTTAGAACCTGATGGGTTTAATGACAAAAACGAGAAAAGATACAAGAAAGATGAAAAAATATGAATCAATAATACAGCATCGTCATTTAAAACTCTGTAATATTGGCCAATTGACGTTGCAAACTTCATCCACACATTTTGTAATTAAATAAAATATCTTGAAAATCTTCCAAACTATGAAGTATTTACAAGACAGCAAAATTCATATACAATGAGCTGCAATTTTTTTTATCTGCATCTGATTTTACCTGGATAGAAGCACGCTCAATGAAGCAAGTTTGTCTAACGAAATATTGCGTTAATTTTGTATCGCATTGTAAATATTTTAACATTTTAACATTTTAATATTGAAATGTTAAAATTACATTGTTAAGCAATTTATAATTATATCAGTTGTGTAAAGACCACTTTCGAGTTATATCCTTCACCGGAATAGTTCGTCAATTATGCGCGCCTTTATTACTTAGTTTACAAGATTGCGGGAATTGCTTGTATCCTTCACTTTTAAAGTTTACAAATAATAGCTTTTTTAAAAGCTGGCCGTTTTATAAGCATATTATGCTGGAAATTATTTTTGGATTTGTAGTATCATCCTTTCAAAATATTACGTAGCATATGAATTGTATTAGGGTAGTAAACATAGGAAAGACCAAAATGGTAATTTTGAAAGAGTTACAATTTTCTTGTTGTGCAGGGCAATTTTCATTTTACTCATGGAAAGAGCTTAATTTCTAAATCACCTGCGTTTTTCCTGTACTAATTTCAGTAAACTATATTTTTCATCAATAAATTTTTCAAAAGACATGTCATTTATTTTCTCTCAGTTTATTTGTTTGTGTTTGAGAAAATAAAGAGTGATACATATCTTTCATTTATTTTCCGTTGAGATAAATCAACCCAAAACGTTTAAGACTCCACTGAATCTTTGTTTATAACAGATATTACTGTCCCTGTATCATACTTGAGCATTTTCCATTAGTTTATAAGGGTACATAGTTCCTGCGATAAATGTTTATAGATTAAATCTGTTCAAAGTCTTTTATATACGTCTTCTTGTTATTTTTGAGCTTTGTATTAATCTAATGAGTCAATCCCTTTTCAACTTATTTTACAAAAGTTCTTACATAATAGAAAATGTAGTACAGAGGGTATAATCCATATATGACAAAATTCAGTTTGTGCACATCAAACACATAAAGCAAAGGAACAGCGCTTTTATTGATGTATGTTCTAATTTAATACCAAGTCTCAGATTGAGCGCCTGCAAACATGATTCTGTATGTGCCTGTCCCAAGTTCAGTTATTGCTTTTGTTTTGTGTAACATATTTTTTCCGTTTATTATTTTGTACATTAAGCCGTTAGTTTTCTCGTTTGAATTGTTTTACATTAATTTTGTAAATTCGGACCGTTTATAGCTGTTATGTGGTATGGGCCTTGCTCGTGGTTGAAAGCTGTGACCTACAGTTGTTAATTTCTGTGTCATTTGGTATGTTGCGGAGAGTTGTCTCATCGGCAATCATACCAAAACTTATTATTTTCATATTATCTCCTCTATGTACAGGTTGTGTGACTGTGGCAAAATCATTAACCTGGATTTTGTTCATTGGTTGTCGTTTGTTGTAGTGTATTATATACATGTTTTACACAAATCAATGACATGTCATTGGTTTTGTTGTTTGACATTTTTTATTACATTTGTCATGTCGAATCCTTGTAAAGCTTGTACTGCAATATGGGTTTTCCTAAAGCCTCGGTCACACCTTAACGGATAGCTCGAACGGATGCCTAACGGATAACTTTTTTAGTTCGTTCATGTCCGTTAGACGTCCGTTCTTATCCGTTCGACGTCCGTCCATATCCGTTGCATGTCCGTTTAGCGTACGTTTTATCCGTCGACGTCCGTTCTGTCCGGTGGAAAATTTTGAGCATGTTCATAACTTTAAACGGACGTCCAACGGATGAAATGTCCGTTGAACGTCCGGTAGGCGTCCGTTTTGTACGTTACTCGTCCGTTTCGTTTCCGTTTTGTATCCGTTACGTGTCCGTTATACATCCGTTGGAGGTCTGGCAGATAAATTCACCAACGGACTTCTACCGGACGTTTAACGGATAAAAGGATGTTGAACGAATGTAAAACGGACTTCTACCGGACGTATAACGGATAAAACGAATGATGAACGGATCTGAAACGGATAAATGCCAATTGAAAGTTTCGTGTCAGAAATACCAATAATTGGTATGTCAGATTTCTTAAGGTTCATGAATTCTTATTATCCATAATCGATCCTAGAGTAAGAGCACGTCTTCACAATTAAGCAGATCTTATTCAGGCCAGACACTGCTCTTTGGCGGCATTTTGAGGAACAAACCAAAACCAGTTACACAGAAATTTTTGAATATTTATATAGATTTACATGTATTATTATTGTCGCCTTTAATTTTTCCGTATATCTTGTTCATCCATTTATCCGGTACACTTCAGTTAGGTGTCCGTTTTATCTCATTGGTAATCACCAATAACTATTTTCTTTTGCTTATAAGTATGTGACTGTCTAATTTTCTGGACCATGTTCATAATATTTACTAAAACTATGGTTTCGAACGTTCACAAGCCCTTAGTATATACACATAAATCAATCAAAGTTTAACTATTATATCATTTGTTGTCTGAACATTACAATACAAACATGTACAAAAGCTTTGATTATTGTTTTCTCAGATGAAGGCAAACGGAGTTTGTTCCTGTTCATTGCATTAAGTTCTCTTAAATTTGTGTATTTTAATTTGCTATTTAAGGGATTTTGTATTGATTTCATATTTTGAGAGTCTGTTAAATTATCTATTTTTGCAAATTTTAAGCTTGAAATATTGAAGATATGTATCCATTGAGGAAACTATAATGTTGACCTAGTTTAGTTTCGGCGTTAATTTGGTCGCTGTCTTAATTATAATACAACTTTTATCCATACAAATAACTCTGGCAAGGCTTTGATTTTTACATGTTTATATGTGTACCTGTTTTAAAACACTTTAACGGACTGAGAAAAGAAGAAACTGGACCTATACCAACGCATTTGTGTTTAAAATGTCTCTCTGTTTCCAAAAAAAAAGTACCAGTACTAGTCGTATTAAGTCTTATTATTTTCCATTTCGAAGTTGACTTTAAAGTATAATTATAAAGTCAACTAGGAGGAGAATTCTTAGGTCAACTTCAAAGGTGAAAAAATACTTGATGCGATTAATGCAGTTATTTGTTTTTGGACCGGAGGATTAGTCTAATGTGACTCAGTAATCGTTATAATTGTCTTTTTGCAGAATACGTGACGATGCCCGTAAACGCAGTAATAATGTTCACTAAAACCAAAGTTTTTGACAAAATTGCAACGAATTTGAAAGTTGTATATCGTATTTCAAATTATCTTTTAATGATTAATCCACACTCAAATAGATTGTATGTTATATGTTTCTATGTATAGGCACGTACTAGTATATAGAAATGTACTTAAGCTTCATGTGGTTAAACTCAGTATTTACGTAAAATATATTAGCTGTAACTAACAACTAACTAACTAACTAACTAACTGTATATGTGTACGTGACCCTTGCATTTTTATCTTTTATCAACATAAACAGTATTATTTTATATTTTCATTGCTTGAATTCATGAATTTAGGGGAAAAATCAATCTACATTCATATGACCTTGATTTTATTTCTATTTCTAAGTATCTGTACATTTTAGAAAACACAAACATGGCCCTTGTTCTATACTTATAAACGCAACTGAAGTATATTCAGTATTTATTTGTCAGCCAAAGCCAAAAAAAAAAACAAACAAAAACATAATTTATTAAATTCAAAGATTTTAAATAGTTCCCGATGGATTGCAAGCAAAATTTCTGAGGAGTACTGACTTTACAATAAGAACATACTAATTAAAAAAAAACTATAGATGATAGTTAAGACAATTTGTACTACAACAACTGTTCAGCCATAACATTTAATATATAAGTCCGTATTTCCGCCCAAGGCGACGTCACTGACAATACGACGTCGACAATAGACATGTACAATAGTTGGAACGTTATGTTCCCGCGATAATCTCAACAATAACTTTAACTCAAAACAACTCCTAACAATTTAGATTTGGAATTAAAATAAACCAATTTCATCATCGAAGATTAGGACTTAATGTCAGTAATTGAAACGGAGAGTGCAGTTTAAAATATTTCTAGAAGACATGGACATTTTTTAGCTTTATTGATTGATATAATGCTGCTTGTCAGATGTCTATGCTCTAAATCAAAATATTTTACTATTTTGTAGTATTCATGCTTATTATATACAGGGTGTACACAGGAAAATGTCGGAAATTAACATTAATAGACATTCAGCAGTTTGTTTTGGTATACACACGTGAGTAATAGTGTTCAAGACAAACACTTTGCTTTAATGAAAAAAGCATGAAATCAATATTCATATATATTTGTAACATTAATACTTAAACAGGTAGGAAAGCTAAATGGACAAACAACTTATCCAACAGTAATTATTGATTTATCCTTAAGAGACAGATAAATGTCTAACACAAGTTTTGTCCTAATTCATTTTACGAACATTGAAAAAACAAACGATGGTAACGATGGTAACGTTTCAAAGATGTAATATTGCTACGGAAAAGTGCGACAAAAGATACCAAAGTTGTATTGAAACACGTAAGTCGAAAACAAAAACTAACAATGCCATAATGAAAAAAAAATGATGAACGACAAAATGATAAACCACGGTACACAAAACAAAACATAGAAAAACAAAGACTCTCTAATTCAACTAAATACTGGGGCGGATGTCAGGTGCCCTGGAAGGAATATAAACTCTTCTTCACGTGTGGCACCCGTTGTGTTGCTCATGAAAGGACATACCAGTTGATAAGTCTTACTCCATTAGAATTGTTAGAGAAGATATTAGTGTTAGTAGTATACCTATACAACATATTGAGTTACCACTGCGTTTGTTTCTCTTTTTCTTTCAACTCTTTATGTAACGCTCGGATTAATTCGTTTACTTTATCTGCGAATGGGTAATCTCCACTCAAGTCATAATACAGCATGGAACCAAGTATGAATCCCAACCAACCATCAGCCGTATAATTCTTTTCCATTTTAAAGGTATGATCTTTTCTTCAATTGATATGCATACTTTGCCTCTGTAATATTGACAGACAATATTTGTAGAATTCACGGACAACTATAGCAGACTAACCTTAATCCTAAATCAAAAGAAGGATCTATCAACTGCACATTTTCTTTTGAAATTAATTGATATTGGGATTTCAACATGTTCAATTAATCTCTACCAGGCGATGATATGGACATTAATTAATACAGCTATCTTCAAACTGTAAATTAAGGTGTCACTTCTATTGTTAATGTTGCGTTTGTATGCTTTTTTAATGGTGAGACTTGAGGTCATGCGTTTTGTCTCCATATAAATCTTGACATCTCGTGATCAATGAAGTAAATGATTCGACATTTATAAAACGAAACGAAATTGATTGTGTTAAGGGTTTGAAATAAAATGAAGAATTTGTTATGTTAAAATAAATATCAACACTCGAAACTACTTAAAGCTCACCATGCTTATATGAATTCATACACAAAAAAAAATGATCAGGGGCGGATCCAGGATTTTGGAAAGGGGGCGTAGTATTAAAGTTCGCCGAGCGGAGGAGGCGGAAAATTTTGGACCTTTTTGGCTAAAAAACATAAGTGTAAAATGCATTTCATAGTTAAAGTGTAGGGTTGGACATTTTTATGCCGTATTCTCTCCATCAATTGTCTATTATGAATGATTGGATGGATCCAAAGCTATGTACTAATTAATATATTTGATGTGGGATTTGTCAGTAAAAAGTAGACATGGAAAATTCTCGTTTGTTGTATGGTTAGTTAGCATAATCTCACAGATTTCTTGTTGTAAACAAGATATACGGCTATTCAATGAAATTTACAACACGACCGACACGAAGAAAGACAAATAAGCAATTTTCATCCAAATGTTTGGTTGAAATGTTTCACCCAACAAGGGAAGTGAGTGGTTCCAAATCAACCAAAGGCTACGAATGAGTCGGAAATGACAATGAAGTTGTGAATGACGTTCGACACATGGAGACATATAGGCCACACCCAGCAGGTAGGTTGCAGTCGGGCCTTGAAAAAAGTATTCAGTATATCAGTTCGGCGAAACAGACACTCCGGTCAGATATGGGATTCACAAGCAACCACCCCAAAAAAAAAAAAAAATTACGCCCGTTTTTTATTCATCATGTTCATTTAATGCTAAATAATTCTGTTGAAAATATTTTTTTCTAATAGCAAAAAAGTGGACAAGATTGTTGTTTTCAATCCAGATACGGCCAGAATTTTGTTTAAGGCAAAAATCAGGGTCAGAATTTTTCTCTAAAATATCTCAGACTGCCCCTCAGATCAAATGGTCCGTACCTTAGACTTTAAATCTATATCTAGAGCTTACTGACTAGGGATCACTAGTCAGCAATGTTATTAATAGGCTGGGGCGTGTGGGGTTAAACATGTTTTCGTAGGTAAATGATATTGCTGTGGAACTTTTTTTTCATGAGAGTGTAATAGAGTATTACTTTCTGTTGGGTGGAATTGTGAAATAGAAGTCAATACGTTCTTGCTCAATACTTTGTCGCTTTGAAGGCGTCATGCTTGTCACCCTCAGCCTAAGCAATGTGTTACTGTAATTGGAATTTCAAAATGACTGAGTGACGTTTTTTTCGACGAACTGGTCAACTCCACCGTAGAGAATCACATGACTTTGACATAATCAATAATATATTACAGTGAATACGAGCGAAAAATATCTTTATAAGTAAAGAATTGTCGCATAAAAATTAAATACACGGGAAATGGCAAAGTTCACGAAGTCTAGTCTGAATAATCATTTTACAAAAAAAAAAAAAAAAAAAAAAACTGCAAGCAAAAAGGGGGGCGTACGCCCTCTACGCCCCTCCGGATCCGCCACTGATGATAACAGGCTTATGAAAATACGACAATGTGGATTGACTGCCATTGACACCTTAGACGGTCAGGATACCTCACTTTCTATCAAAATGACAATAACACAGAGGCTTAGATCATCTTGTGCAAAATTCTTTGTTATACCCTCACTTTCACATACACAATTATGTAAATAATTAGAATTAGTTTATATTTTACAACCTTCCACATAAATCATGAAATTTATGAGTATTCAACCCAAACGTGTCGGTTTAAATATCATATCATATTTACATTTGCGTACAAATCTGGTACAGATTTGTACAAAAACGACGACATTTGCATGAAAACAAAACACATGACCTAATATAAATGCGATGTGAGACTACCTAATATGATAAGAATGTTCTATATGTTAAAAAAAACTAGGTGATTCCAATGTCATATAGTTGATGTCACATGTCAAATTGATGATCTTTTATAGTTTTGGGTTTGCATTTTTCAAATATATTAGAATGTTATTCGATATCCTTTAATAGTCTTATTAATCATATCATCTGCACTTGATTTTAAATTGCTTATTTTGTAGGGTTGCTGATGTTTCACCCGGAAAAAATATAACAATGAAAACACTAAGCAATAAACAATCAAATGGTGAAAATGATTCAAAGGGTTGAATTACACATGTGATATTTTATATCTACCTCCCAACGAATTGCTTAATTAATAACGTAAAAACTCCAGACCTAACGACGTATTAAAGAAATATAATCTTCTTACCTTGAGTAGGACATACTTGGATTAGTGGCAGCGTTTAAATCAAAGCAAGGCGTACGATGTTTACTGTTTTCTATGTAAGCTGTTGAATTAACGCACACCGTTATTAAACAGTGCCAAAATCTTGATATGTTTACTAAAATTACCGGTACGTATTTTAACGAACCAAAAGCATTACGAAAATTAAAGTAATAAAGTCCTGAGGAATATACGCGTTCTGCGTGTAGGGTTGATCGACCCATTTTGTGTTACAACATTTGTTTGTTTTGACCAGACTTTGTCTGCAATTAATTGCTAAAAATTTTCATGCCCACTTGTTTCTTTTCCGTTGGTTTTTTTTTTTCTAATTGAACAAATACATTATAGGAAAGTAACTAATTGGTCAAAGTGGTATTAAAACTGATCAATATATCAACGATTAAGTTTTGAAGTACAGTCATACACGATAACACCTTTCATTTTCTAATGATAACACCGAATCTTAGTCTTTCTCCCGGAACGGGAATCGAACCAGGTCCCTTTGTGTTTGTAGTCCGCGTATGCAAAGTATTTCTGAATAAACACTAAGTATTTAAATTTTCGGAGTACACCTTCAATTTCCTTTTCCGCATATTACTCGAGTCTAAATGTGTTTGGTATTACAAATGTTCAGCTTATATATAAAAAAAAATATGATTAAAATTTGTAGGCATTTTTGTTTTATCAAACGACTACTGATCTCTGACCGTGAGTGTTAAGTGAGTTCGAAAAACATGTCCAAAACAGTCTCAATAGTTCTTTGGTATATCAAATAGGCTGATTGGTTCGGGAATATGTTGTCATATAATGATGAATAAAATGCCTGTGTTATTATGGAATACATATATATAAATCCTTACATAATGATTTTATTTATTTGATTCTTTGCCTTGCATATTTCAGACTGTACGATTTTTACAAATTATTATGTATTAAACATGTTACACATACCAGCTCTACAGTTATGACTGTCCTTGTATTTAGATGAAAAACAGATAAGTACAATATCTGCCTCTTCAACTGCGTGAGCCATAGCCTCCACTGTCGAACCATACATATCATGTACATCCCGCCATATTTTGAACGCATCCTTCTTTAAACTATCATCTATCTGTTCAACAACAGTTTTGTGTCCCCAGTTGTAACTTATTAAATGTGCCTCCTTTTACTCTTGTGTCCCTTGTCTCGTTGCTCATCAACTTAAATTGCATCGTAAAGGAAAGTATATATAGTCAAATAAAGAAAACGAAAATGTCGAGTTCGTTACTGATATTGAAGTTTATTACCATTTTTTTACTATACTTTTTTATTTGCAATGTCCTTCTCGTGACAAGTCTTCCATTTCAGCAGTGCTATACATGTACATGCGTCTTTAAAACTAATTAGATGTCACCATAGTCTTATAAGTATAAAATTGTATAAAAAAAACATGCAACTTTTTCTGTAGATTGTCAGATGGTTTGAAATTTTTGAAATCAATAATACTAGGGTTATATATTTACATATGTTTGTGTTGTCTCTCGTCATGTTAATCGTCCATAACGCCTTTCTGCTAAGCATTTTAAGATCTCTGTTTGATGACCTAGATGATTTTTCTAATGTTGTTATGACCTTCCAATCTCTCTTCTCAATCATTTCTCTTCGGTTGTCCTTATCAAACGATAACGCCCATAAAGCACGTACCGCCTCTGCAAAATACACATAAGTTGCGAATAAAGATATAAAATTCCATATTTAAATATGTTCTGTTCGACATGGAAATGTAATACAAATTATCATATTTTATGCATTTTTTCCAATTGAACGAATTGTTTTTTTTTTTCTCTACAAAATTATACTATTCAAGAAAGAAGTACTTATATGACACTATAACTATTTACAATGTTAATACATGTAGCATGAATAGATAGTTTTATTAAAACAGACATCTTGTTGAGCAATCATATTAATTATAATATATTTACCCTTTTCTCATCGAATTTTCCCTTGTCAACAATTTCAACGAGAAGCGGAACTGCACCATATTGTACAACTGTTCCTTTGTTACTATCGTTTCTTGCCATCTGACGAACAACTGTTATAAACAAAGTATATGACATATTTTGAATGGAATGTTAAGGGTTGTTAACGTGATCGTCTGGTTTGCCAACTATTTAAAACATCAAAATTCATGTTCTTTAAATTGACATTATTGGTGCGGAAATTACATTGATTTGAGTGATTTACAACAATATATAGTGACAATAAATAGAGAACTACACTGATTCCAACAAGAAAAAAAACACCGATAAAGACATCATCAAAGTGCAGGACTTTTTAATGGACAACATAAATGCTTACTTTGGTAGCGGACAGTCGGTATCCTTAGGTGCAAATTGTTTGCCTCTACTTAAAAGATCTGTATGTTTTCAATATCAGCTTTTATATAAAACACACTTTTCAATGAGTCATCGAATCTTACAGATACAAACAAAACTTTAGAAAAACACCATCACAACTAGAAATTCTGCATCACATCGTGATCATTTGTTTGATATTACCAAAATTTGAAGATATAAAAGTTCTTTAATATTTGACACACGTAATAATTCCAACTTTCAAACTGTCATTCACTTTGCGTATTCGCAGCAGAAATGCGCCTTCAGTCATATTGCATAGTAGGACTGTGTAGACTTCATTTAAATTGGTTTGAGTTATAAAAAAGGCGACGGAAATCGTTACTTTATAAGAATTTGGATATCCATAACGGTAAGTTAAACGAACCGCTGTGTCTGTGTCTCATATCACTTGTGATCTGCATCTTTAATTTTCAGACAAGTAATTTGAATTTACTAATGTGTTCTTTCAAACAATGTGACATTATGACTGATTGTATTTACATTGCGATTGATTCATAACAAGAAGGAGACGCTCACCCAGTCGAAGCATCTACTCCTGTACCGTATTAATGTTTATGCTAATCACATTATTTTATTGGTTTAACCTGATTTGTATCTGAGTAATTGATAATGAGATTAAAATATCGGCAAACTACAATTGCTTTCATTTAAGGAAATACACTACTTTTGTGAATAGTTCGAAATGAATTTAAAACGAGTGGTAAGTTTAATGATTAAGTTTCGCTGTAGATTGGTTAGTTAATTTATTTGTCTGTATGTAAACATGCCAATTTATTAGAAATAAGATATTCGACAAAATATGGCGCCATATTTGAAATTGTGTTGTTGCAATAATTTTGTTGTTGTTTATAGAGTCTTTACGTTTGAAGAAAGGCGGAAGATACAAAGAGATATTCTATCTAATAAGTTAAAAAACTGACAACACCATGGCATCAATTGTTTCAATTTGATATCCTCTAGCTGAAGATGATTTTCGACGACTTCGAACGATAATTGAATTCGTGCAACACAACCTACATTTTGAAAACTTTAAAGGACGCACACAACTGACATTGATTTGGACTTTCTAGCACTAGGACGAAACCACTTTGGATTGGTTTTCAACAAGGGTATTATCAGTAGTCAGTGTTTGGGTACTAAAAACAAGACAAACTCAGAGGGATCTGTAGTTTGTCGTAATTTGTTTTGTTATTAATTAGGTCATTTGTCTTCTCAATTGCATTGCTTGATATTTTAAATGTCTGTGCCTTTAATGGCCAACTGTACTGCATGAGATTTGGTCATTGTTAACAGTTGTACGGTTGCCTATAATTGCTAACATTCACTTCATTTGAACTTTGGTGGAAACTTGTCTCATTGGAAATAATACCACCTCTCGTATTTTTTTTTTTTTTTTATTTTGTCTAAATCTCCATTAATAAATTAATTAAATTAAACTAAAACTCCCACTACCCCAAGCAATAATGACGGAAAAGAATTGGGGCCCTCTGATTTCCTTTTGGTTTTCGGGTTTGATAATTCATGACAAAAGAAAATCCAGAAAAACGATTTGGAAGAACGAACTAAACAAAGTCGTATTTATATCTAATGTTGTATATAAATGTCACTTCAATGTGAAAGAGGATTGCCTTTTGTTTAAAGAGCCATTTCCCAAATTAAAAATTGATATATATATATATATATATATATATATATATATATATATATATATTAATTCGTTTAGGATATGTATGGGGTGAATGTCTATTTAATTATTTCCGGACACAATGATATGCATATCTGTTCAAATGGACTTGATAACATTTCCAGGAATTTCTCCTCCAATGCAACACGAAAGTGGATTTTGTTCTATATTTTTTCTTTTCGTTAGTCCGCAATCTCATTTATTGATATCCTCCAATTCTTTTCATTCATCTTTAAAATTGGTAGGACCGATTTACTTTTAACTTGGTTTTACACAAAATGTATATAAATCTTTACTTGATATAGCATTATCAATATTAAAATATGGAACTTTTGACAATATTATATTATGACTTTTCATAAACATTTGCCCCCAAAAAAAAAATCCAAGATAATAACCTAGAAGCTAGTATAAAAATTAAACTAATATCAATCTAAACCAGTATTATATATATTCTCTCCATGAAAAAAAATCGGTTGAATATTTTTTTTGGTTTTAGAGTGATAAATATTAAATGACAAACAGTGTTTATCATCTTCCTGATTCGATTGTGTGAACAAAATTGAACGAACATTTTCTATCACCTTAATGAAAAAATATTTTGTAGAGTAGTGTATAGGTGTGTCTAAATGGTATATTCGAATAGACGTTCTAGTAGTACTACGTACTTCTTGCTAATTCCTTTAGAGACCAGCCATCCCATTCAGCATCGGATATGATAGCCTTCCAAATTGTCGACATTAAAACTGAATAACATCTCCATTGCTCTTTAAGACATCACTTTCTTTTCGTTAACTATATTAGCCACAGTTGCTAAACATAGTAGTCGTATCGTGTCGTCTTTCGAATCCAAAAGTGGTTTCATCGCTTTAATGCAGTTCTCATCTCGAATAATTTTAACATAATCTTCAAAGACGGAAATGTTATAGACTACAGTACAAATCATTTCAAGGATATCTCCTCCTGTTATTAACTGCAAATATACAATTTAGAAATTATTAGGACGTGTACGTAAAAAAGATGTAACAGTATGTTATCAGCTGAATGATTTATTAAACTGAAAAGGATAAAAGAAATGATGCACAGGAGCAAAGACATCTTGCTCATATGGTTTGTCCTGTGGCCACATACATGACATAACAAGAGTTATTCGATGTCTCAACTGACTAGTGACATTTTATCTCAATTTCTAAACTTTTGACGCATACATATCATGCATATAGCCTTCTGATCTGTAATTTAAAGATTGGTTCTTTTTCCAGATTGTGAGATTTTAAATATTTACATTTGACTTTTCTACACTTTGCACTAGTATGCCCTATTCCAAACTAAAAGACAAATTACAAGAGGTGGTATTGCTTTGTTTCACAAAAAAGAATGACCAGCGTAGATACAAGTATCTTGTCTTGGGAGGGATAAATTCTTCTTTATATGCTTGATTCAAACCAAAACTCTGAAACTGATATTATCAAGATGCTTGATTTCTTAATTGACAACATATTTGGTACGTTTGAAGGACGTCTTTTCAACAAACTATTGGCTTCCCCATAGGAACCAATTGTGCACGACTTGTTCATTTATTCTAATGAGACTGACTTCATACAGGAACTTTTAGGAAGAAAAAGACGTTAGCAATAACTCTCACTAAATATTTCAAAATTTGGTGACTATGTTGAACGCATATATCCCATCGAACTAGAGATAAAGGATACAACAGATACAGTTAAGTCTGTCTCATATCTTAACTTACATCTAGAAATTGACAATGAGAGTCGTTTGGAAACACAACTTTACGAAAACAAAAAGAGATGATTTCAGCTTCCCAATTGTGAACTTTCTATTTCTACATGTTCTATGGGAACTTTCCAGCAGCGCCTGCATACGGAGTATATATCTCCGGGCTTGTATTTCCTATAGTGCTTTTCTGATAGAAGGTTGCGGCGCAAAGGAAGCTATTAAACCAAGAGTTAAAAATGGTGAAGTTGCAATAATTGGCACTTGCAGATGTTTCTGATGAACACATATCTTTTCTCTTCAATATGCGGTACAACCAGATTCAATACGTGAAAAGAAAATTAAAAGTGGAAGTGGATGTTGCAAAATAATGAAATGCAGATAATGAAATGGTTGATTGGTAGATACTAGTATGCAATATGAAATGTCTTACCAATTTACAATGCAGTTTGTAAACCAATAAGATTTGTATTGGAACATTCTGCTTTACATTTGATCTTTTATGTTTCTAAAGATGTTTAGGATTGATTAAAAAGAATAAATTGTTTTACTTTTGTTCACTGTCCCTTGATTCCTTTTATTATATTTATTATAATCCCTGACATTTTTCTAGTGATTACGCGTTTTTCCTGAATACTAGTATATATAATTCCTGAAAATTTAGCGATTATACATATTTTTAATTATACATATTTACTGTAATATACATAGCTAAAATAGTAGATTGTCTAAAAGGATACGTTTGTCAACTTATTTTACGATTTAGATTATATATTCAACATTTCAGAAAAATAAAATACATCACACAGAACTTACCTTCATGTCAACATCATAGCATACATGTAGATATTTCCACTCCTGAATCTTTTTAATCGCTATGGGAAGAAATTGTTCGTTCTTAGCAATAATGTCACTCAATTCAAAGTTGTTATCAGAACAATTCACCAAATGAGACAACATGACAAGTACTGGATCAATGTGCCCTTGCTTATTCCGGGATAAATAGGACTATCCCACAATCCAAGATATCGGCACATATGTTACAAATGATTTCAACTATTTCTTTCCAATGCTCTGTTAAAATTGTACATCCACTATCAACTCGATCGAGCTCAGAAAGAATTTCTGATAATGAAACAGCAGTATTCTCTAAATCTTCAGCAAGATAGTTTTCGACTAAGCTCTTAATATTTGACGAAGCCTCAATAACTGAAAAAGCCTTACTATGTGAAGCAGTCTCACTTTCGGACGAAGCATCTTTGTTGAACAAAGCTTTACTATCAGATGAAGCCTCACTATCTGATGAAGCATCAATATCCAACAAAGCCTTTTCATTATAGTATCCTTCCTCCGTAAATAAAGACATTGTACAACTCGCAGTAATCCCAGTTTAATCTAGATTGTAGTTTTAGACGATAGCACGTTGGTTATCATCCTAAAATAACAAATAATTTATGTACACATATGTATTTGTAAATCGATCTAGTTATTGCAGTTTGAAGCCATTAAATTAACATACCATGAATAACATTTAATATAACTGGGAAACAAAAACACCAATAGATCTGCCATAATTATGACACAAACAACTAGGGAAGTTCTTATGCAAACGTTCTATTTTTCAATTCAAAATTTTGGAAACACTATTATATATGAAATAATAGTTTGACGGCACAAAGACTTATTAACCTGGAATCATTCTAAACTGAAACAACATATTTACTTATCTGAAAATACTCTTATTTATAATAGTAATGAATCAAATTTTATAACTGGAATACATTCAAATAATTCATAGATACAGAAGTTATGGTATGAGTGCCAATGAAACAACTCTCCATCCAAGTCATAATTTGTAAAAATAAACCATTATGGGTCAAAGTGCGGTCTTCAACACAGAGTCGTGTCTCCCAACATCACGGGTGTCATTTGGTTTATCGAAAGAAATGATCGTGAAAGAATATCTAACGGTGGTCAAGTATTGCGAGACGATCGTGAAAGCTCTGGTACCGGATCGTGAAAGAAATATAATCGAAAAGACATATAAAATGTCAGTTAATAATCTAATTTAATTAATTACACGGACAAAATAAAACTGTCTGTCAAAATGGTTCAACATTATGATCAGTATGTGAGAAAATTCAGTTTTACAAAACAACAAAAGGCAGATTGCTTCTCGACATTTCAATGACATCAAAATGTAAACAAACATGATTTTTCAAAATTCGAAAATGAAAAACTACTTTTCTTCGAAATAGGCCATTCTATTTGAATGAATCAAATGATTCTCATAGCTATTTTGTATAAACATTAATCTGAAACTTGGTAAAGAAGAAATATTAACACAAAACTGATATTTCGGATCGTGAAAGATCACGTACCGCTTTTTAAGGTCGTGAAAAGGATCATGAAATATCTGATGCTACGAAGACGTTCACAGAATTCTTCAATTATATGATAATTAATATTTGATATTGGTATTGAAAAAAGTAGATTGGAATGACTGACCCGTGTCTCTTTTGTTGGTGAATAGGGCTATAATCGTACAATACCATTGGATCTAATTATCTTATAATACCACACAGACTTGGTAAATGATATCAATATATTCAGTCTATTTGCCCGTCCTTCATAAGTTTTGTGTTCTTATACAAATTTAAAATTGTGTTATTTTGTATTTATAATTTTAAATCTCCTTTTATACCCATTATATTTATAAAGCAAAGATCCTTATTAAATTTAAGCATTTCAAAGTATTAATATTTTCGGAAAATGAAAAGAAAAGAAATAACAACTACGGCAATAAAAAAACCCAACCATATATGCTATTGGGCCACGGTATTTGGTGTATGGTGTACATGTCTGTCTGCATGTTTCATATATGACGTCAATTGTATTTGATATATTGAATGATAGTAAGATATCAATGTCAGCTGGCTGTCGGTAAGGGTTCGTATACTTTCGACCTTATGTTCCGAATTAATTGGCCAAATATAACTTTTACATTTGGCAGTTTCTAAGGTACTGTAAGCATGGGAACACCTATATTTGGTGTACATATGTTTGCTGAGATCTGTATGGTATGATTCATCTGACCTTTACCTCTTTTATGAATCATTGACAATCTTAAGCGTATGCGAAACCTCTAGTAAAACCCTTAATATTACAGACGTTCAACAAATATACTATCATAAGTAAAGCAGACGGGATATTTCAGCATTTGCGCTCTAGTATTTTTTTTAGTCTTTAATATATAGTTATCTCATTAGAAATCAATCAACATCTGATACGTTGTATATAAAGATACATAGAACATAAGAAAGTATTGTTGCACAAAATGTTGGTTGTCGTTCAATCTCAAATTGTTCATGAAAGATGCTGATTTTACTCTGGTTTTGCTATTAGTTTTTGGTTGATGGTTAACTTTTGGTTTAAACGTTACGTACCCATATTATTGGCTTAAAGTGGCGGTATATCTGCATTGTACTAGACCGATTCTCAGAGCTGAATTTTTACTCTGATTTAGACACGTTTTAATTAATTATTTTAACTTTCGAGGTAAAGTGATGAGTTTAAAACAAATGATTATAACTTTAATGTTCGTTCTTATCAAAATAGTTACAGGCTTCAACCAGTTGCAGGTATATCAAGTGGTTAAAGAAATATTGATTTCTGTTTATTATGTCTGGCCACGCATTATCTTTCACGATCAAAATAATGCGTTGTCTGATCTTTCACGATCAAGTTTGATGGAAAATCAAGAAATTTCTAGGTTTTCATTAACAAATGAACGGTTTTAAGGGAAGAACATGCTTTTATTTTACTGTACTGTCTATTACATTTCAAATATATCATGATATATTGAAATATGAACCTAGGTACAAAAGCGTGTTTTTAAAGTTAATTTCATAGACATGCATTGCGCCTTTTGTGTTTTTTTCATAAAGTATTGCATATTTTCTTTATCTTATTGCACAGTAATGTTGTGGAAGTTGAATCATTTTGACAGACATATTTGTTTGTTCGGATTTGTTCAGCGTTTTGAAAATTCAGCGATTTTTTCACAGATTACGAAGTAGAATTTACATGTAATTGCATGTAATTGCTTTCACGATCCGGTACCAGAGCTTTCACGATCGTCTCGCAATACTTGACCACCGTTAGGTATTCTTTCACGATCATTTCTCTCGATAAACCGAATGACACCCGTGACCATACAGCAAGCTATGAAGGGCTCATAAAACCATTTAAACAAGAAAACCAATGGTCTAATTTATATAAGAACACGAGAAATACTTATGAACCACCTTAACAAACGACAACTACTGAACATCAGGTTCCTGACTAAGAACAGGTGCTAACAAATGCAGCGGGTTTAAACGTTTTAATAGGTACCAGCCTTCATCCTTACCTGAAACAATAGTGTAAAATAAAAACATAGAAAGACACAATACATAAAACAATTGAAATGGCGTAACTCAATCAAAAGATATATTAACACAAACAAGTGAACACACACTGAACGAATAAATTTGATCTATGACACAATGTATATACAAAAAAAAGTAAGGGTTGAGATGATAAAAGATATCAAAACGACAACCATAGCCTTGGACAACATGCTGCCAAATAAAGTAATGTACACTGATAAATAAAAATATGTTTGTTGTGAGGTTAACAGTAATAGAATACGAAATTTTTAACAAAATGAATAAGTTTGTTGTTCATATTAGGGAACAAAAGTGAAAATTTATAGTCATACCAAACAGCAAACAATATGGAGACGAGAATTAAAGCTAAATTCGATAACATTGAATTACAACAAAACATTACAAATTGTATTAACATGTCAAATTGACAAGAAAGTACGTTTTGAGAGTACTCGTAGTTACTGAAAGTTACTTAAAAGCCAAAAACGATTATATATAAATTGGGGTCATGAAAGTTACCATGGAGGGCATTTACAAGTATGAACTGGAGCAACGGATTTCAAATAAAAACGTTCATATATTGCATGACACAAAGTGTAAAGAATGAATTTTGTTTTCATATTTTCAAAAATATCTACATAAATGGAGTTGAAAACACAGTCGTATGCAGGATTGTCTTGGTATGCTGATAGATTGACGGAATACTGATGACAATCGCTAAGGCTCATCGGTATTTACATAGAGACTCGTAACTAGCAAGATTATACGAAGCCTTTGCTTATGCAAAACATCTAGAATTATCATGTGTAATTTGTATCAATAATTTGCAGAAAGATGGTTAAATCTATTTGGCCGCTTTAGCTAAATTCAGGTAACTAGTGAGAGCCATACACAATGGAGTTATAATCTAGTTTAGATTTAACGAGTGACCTATATACATTAAACAAAATGTTGCGATCAGCTAGTAAGAATGTTCCAAATATCTAAAGCTTTTAGACAAATATATTAACATTTTGATATGAGATGATGTTACTAGATATTGCTATCCTTGTTATGTTTTACGTGGATTGTAAAATTTTACTTTAAATTTGTTTTTAATGTTCTACACATTTGTCACTGGTGTACGCGATGTCTTCCCCAAAAATGACCATATAGTACGCCGTTAAGGAATAGCTTAAACTTTTCGAGGAACGATTTTGAATAAACGTCTTTGAAATTGTTAACGTTTGATTATGGCGTATTCACTATTACCAGTTTACCAGGGTTTTGTTGAATATTTACGATTTGCTGGAATTGTCTATGGAAGCGTTGAAACTGTATCAAAACAAAATCGGTCCCTAATTAACTTCAAACATGTTCGACTGTAACTCCTCCTTACAGAAAACCTCGATGAAATGTTATTCATCCTGATCCAATAAGGAACTTTGTGGTGAAATACAATCTTCAAATTTTATTACTTCGTGATCACTTCCAAATATATCATCATGCACACGCCAGGACATATCTACAAGTTGGGAGGGTTCATATAAAGTTAGATCAATAGACGAAAAGCACCATTTACAGGGTGAGGTAAGTTTCAGATTCATTATAAAAACAGGTTCAACCCTTTTAAGACACAAAGTCCTTTGTCGTTTTCCCTTATGCAATGACTTGCTTCTCCATATTCAATTGTTAGCCGTACAAACCTCCGATTTTACGCAACAATTGATAAATAAAGTTATACAAGACAGTTAGTTCATGGGGCCTTCGATTGACATCGAATTTAACATAAAACCATTTATCTGGAAAATTCGATATAAATGAAACGTTATATTTTATCTTAGTTGAGACGTTGTTAAACCAAATACAACAAAGGTTTTTAACACTTTTTCAGTTTTTTGTTGTTGACATGAGTGGAAAAGAAATAATGAAATATCTTGAAGGTTAGATTTCCGATATTTAAATAATTGTTATCTAAATCAGAATCAAATTGAATATAAATAATAACTAAATATGATTTTGAGATTACGTTATCATATTGATATTTATTTTGTGTTTTTTTTTTTTTTTTTTTTGATTTATTGGACAATACTATTTATATATATCATGAGCTACAATTCTTCACGATCTATCGCGTCATTCAATATCTTAAACCGAAAATTATGTAGACACGGTGGTAAGGGTTGTTCTATGCACTTATTTTGTCATTTGCCGGTGCTGATGATCGTACAAAACATAAACACACAAAGATGAAAATGTTTTGACGTTTTCTTGAAAAGAACATGAACAGAAGTTTTATTAGTGTTTAAAGTTTGTTATCTTTTGGTTCAAATTAAGACAACAAGTATAATAAATAAAAAGGTTTTCATAGGAGAATTTTAGTAATGAACAGAATTGGAACAAGTATAATAAGATTTGAAACTTCGATGTTAATATTACTGCAACAAATGCACATTTAGACAATGGATATGTTCGCTGTGATGCTCGAGATAAACATACATGAAAATTCAAAAATTGTTCAAAGTTGAAGAGCTAAATCAAACGAAAATGACAAAAAGTAAAGTCACAACAATACTGAACTCCGAGGAAAATTCAAAATGGAAAGTTCCTAATTAATTGGCAAAATTAAAAGCTCAAATACACCAAACGAATGGATAGCAACAGTCATATGCCTGACTTAGAACAGGCATTTTCTTATGTAGAAAATGGGGTATTAAACCTTGATTTAAAGCTTGCCAAACCCTCACTTGTATGACTCGCATCAAATTCCTTTATATTGATAACAATGTGTGAACGGAACTAACAGACATAGTAGGTACAAATGTCAAAATAGGAGAACAGCAGTCAAAATTGTGTTATAATCTGAATCATTATAAAACTAACAAATATGTAACAAAGAAGTACAAGATGGCATATAGACCAAGCATATCAGCAAAAATTATGGACAAGAACACACACATTTACAATACTAAAAGTAGTACAATAATACAATGACGGGATGTATACGTACAGAGCCACGTCATATGTATCAAAGAAACAGCAAAAGGCATATAGACAAAGCACATTAGCAAAATGAAAGATAAGATAAGATAATTATCATAGAACAATAACACAATGACGGGATATGCAAGTTTCGCGCCACGTCAAATCGATATCAATAAAACAGACTAAACAGTATAAGTAATATTCATAAAGACAAATAAAAGAATAGTGTAACACGTTATTAAGATGATAAACAACGTCATACTTCAAGACCATCGTGTAGTATTTGTGAAGTTGATACGGAATATTTATCAAGAGTGTTGGTACCTTCCATGAACTTTTTAGAAAAATCACGAGACGTTCTTTGACATACCCTGGTTGATCAACATTCTGCTTAGACACTCAGGACGCTTTACAAAGTCTGTGTAGGAACTGCAAACTCTTGAAACCCGAATAAGTTGGGAAATGCATATCCCTTATGCAGGTGGAGTTCGTATATTGCTACTTGATAATTTCAAAATTAAAATCATCTCGTTTGTCGTTGATTTTATTGAGATGACCGTGTATGTCGAAAGTATAGCCTAAATGATTTGACACGTCATTTTAAAAGTGTACGTATAGTTTCGAGATATAACACAAGAGTTGATATTTTCACTTGTAGCCATCTTTTATTATGCAGGTTGATGCATATCCCAACTATAAGCCTCTGCTTTTCTGGAAGATATAACAATCTAGAAATAAAGATAAGAAACCCTTCTCCTCTTTTGTCCCTCGAATTATATCAGATTAGAGTAACTTAAAAGTACGTGATAACCTCTTGGTTTTCAGCCAACTGGTAATAAAATCATCATGACTAATTGTATATATTATCGTTGTAAATCTTTAGTATTTTCACTGTTCATCGTAACTTTACATTATCATACAAAAAAAAAAAACTTGTTTCAACTATTCCTACATGTCATAGGCCAATATTACATTGTATTACCTGTCCAGCATGCTACGTAGATAAATAATCCAATTCCGGAATCTAAAATCGTTGTGAGCTTTTTGTAGCTACCATTTGGCAATACATGTAACATTAATATAGTCGTAAATAGAGTTTACTTTCATGCATCATTTGACTTCTTTGTAGTTTTACACGGAAATAAACGTTTACACATTTCGTGGAACTTGAAATCTCTAGGTGTTTCGTGGTACTTGACAAAGGGCGTGTAGAATTATTTATGTCAGGTTGAACACAATTTAAAATCCGATGTTTATCAATAAACTCGTATCATATTTATCTTTTTCAAATTTTGCATTCTTTTTCATCTGCTCAGTGTGTATTTAAATTTATACATTTTTAGACACCATTTTGTATCATTGATCCTCTGACATACTTTAGGTACATTGTATTTAGGTAACTTGTATCTTTTCTATTTGTTTCTCTTTTTTTTAATGAATATCAAACAGGTTAAAACAACATTAAAGTAGTAATAGCTGTCAATTTCATGTTCACCGATTTGACTCAAATTCTCATATTTGATGTAAAACATATTAAATCATATATCGAAATACAAAAGGTGAAAATTAACAATAACCAACGCATAGGCTCGATAATTTAAAATTAATCAGCAATTCTAGTTAATTTTAGTTTAATTATCTGTATCAGTAGATTTTGTGTGGATCGAATCAGTCAACGAAATGACCCATCCTTGCTTCTCATTCAATGTTTTTGAGCTTATTTGGACATAGTTGGGTCAAACTAACGAAATATTATTTCAAATTTCTGTTTTATAAATACTAGAAACAAAACAAAATGATATTTGAAATGTTTGTCTGAATCGTAACAAACAATGACGTCAATATTGGGTAATCAGACTAATCCAAGTTTTTCCTTTTGTTTTGTTGTTCTTTTTATGGATTTTGTTGTAAAATTGCTGTTTGTTTTATAGTACTGTAGCATCTGTTATACTATGATTTGAATTTGTTCAATAAATGTCAACTTATATATCTAATACAAGAACAATGTTCATGTTCATAAGATGTTTCAGAACGAAAATCGTTGTTAGCAATTTAATACCTTTTATTGAAAAATCGATAAACTTACGAACTTACATTTAAAATATTTTCTTTTAAAGAAAAAAACACCGTTTTAAAAAAGAATTGGTATATATGATCTCAGTACTAATGGAGATAAATGAACAGCGCGGCAGAATGCTTAAAGTTCTTATGTAAGGCAAACAAAATATATTAAATGAATGATTGTACACCTTATTAAAATTTGTAAATCCAGTGTACAACCTGATATGGGTAGTTTTATGTAATAGGATTCTTATCATACAATGTCAATCAGTTAATGCCTGACCGACCATGAAGTTAACGTCATTACTATATTACAAGAAATGTTATAGGAATATCTTACAATTAAATCTACATACAGTAGTTTTTGCGTAATGGCCATTTATCACATTTTTTTGCATGTCATGTCGAAATGATATGCTTTGTACTCTGAAATAATAATTCATGCATACACTAAAATACACACACATAAAGGTTAAGAAAATGATTAAGAACAATACGGAATATATTTTAAAAACTTGTCTATTTTAAAATGCTTATTAAATAGTTATTTTGGTAGTGAGGAAGTTATACATTGTTTGAAAGAAATGTTAGAAACATTCAGAGAACAATTGAAAGTCTTTTAAGTGAGAAAATTTTTATAAAACATTATGTCCAGTCTTAAATGAAAGCCTATCACACATTGATCTTGAAAATACAATGTATGAGGCACTTTTCTTTATCAGTTAAGAGATAATGAGCCACTTTCTCTGTTAAATCAAAACCTTTTCCGGTGTCAAATAATAGGTTTTTACTCTGATTAAAATATATAGTTTCTATATACTTTTGCTATTAGTCTAGTCAATGTAAAAATTAACCTCAAACTAATTGCAACACAAGATTTTGTTGTTGTAAATCATTGTGTTGTATTTGAAAAAGAACATAATAAAAATATACAAAAATATATTTTGCGGAACATATTTAAAAATCGAAAATAAAATGTACGAAAAAACGTCGATTATTTTTGTCAACACCGTCCACCATACACAGTTAAAGATGACGTCATGTAAACGGTACACGAAGCAAACAACGTTGAAACTCTCAATTCAGACAGAGAATGGTATGTATATGGAATGATAACTTAGATATTATTATCGTAGTAAATATAAAACCAATACACACTCAATTATTCCAAATATATGCGTAAGTTCAATCAAAACAAAGACATTTTACTCCGCGTATTTTGATTATCTCCCTTTGATATTTGATACTTTGTTTTTATAAATATAGCCGTAAATAAAATGAACTGCTATGTTTTTAAGTGTATAAAGCTAGAAATAGAAAAACAAAACAAAATACATTACAAAGAACGCATTAAAATACGATAAAACTGTTTTTACACTTGCACTTACGTCCCCTATTAGGAAAAAAAAGTACGAAGCGCCGTATTAACAAAAACATGTCATTATTTGACATATTTCGATATTGCAATAAACTCAGGAAAATGCACAAGAAAAACGTTATAATTTTTCAAAATGAAATCATTTTTCAACAGTTGTACGAACGAGAAATTGATCAATAGCAAAATAGCGATATTTCAGTAAAAGAAATATATTTAAAATAGAAATGGCTAAATATCATTAATTCGACAATAACTGAAATTGCTTTTCTATAAAAACTGGTTTTATCAATAGCAAATTACAGTTAGATGGAACTAACAATTTAGTATTTCAATTGAATTTCTAAAAATCACACCACAATTTCGATTGTATATACTAGGACGGGTCAGCTTGTGCATGAACACTGCCGCCGTTCTTACGTTAATCCAAATGTCATCAAAGGATTAAAAAGAAAATCCACATCACCAGCACCGTTAGCTACACCACCTACACTTCGGTCAGAGAAACAGTTTAGCTTTCAAGAAGACTGCTTATTTTGTGGTAATTCTACCATTGAAACAACAGCAAAAAGAAGGTTATTTGACGTGCATGCCGTTCAAACCACTGAATTTCAAACAACAGTAGAGCAGATTTGCATTGAAAGAAATGATGAATGGGCAACAGAAGTCAAAGGAAGAATAGAGTTTGCTCGGGATTTACATGCAGTTGACGCAATATACCATAGCTCCTGCAGCACAAACTTCCGAACAGGAAAAAATGTACCACATTTATTTTCACCTAAGACAGACAAGAGCCAAATAAAAAGAGGCAGACCAAATACAAATAACCAACATTTCTTAAAAGTGCTTGATTTTTTGGAAGATAATGACGATGAACAATTAACCATCAAAGACCTAGTGGATCGAATGAAAGTTTTGTGTGGTGATGAAGCATATAGTCAACCATACATGAAGCAGAAGGTACAAGAACATTATGGGACATCAATTTTAATAACAGAGCTCAATGGAAAAGAAAATGTAGTAACATTCCGACAAACTGCGTCTACTATTATACACAATTTCTACAAAGAATCTAAGCTAAATAAATCAGACGAAGACAGCAAGCTTTTCTTAATAAAAACAGCAGCAGCACTCATTAAAACCGAAATTAAATCTATGCCAGTGGACAAGAATTTTTATCCAAGCAACAACGATATTTTGTCACATGAAAAACATATTCCTGAAAGTTTGGCAGTATTTTTGAAGGTTTTATTTTCGGAAAAGGACGCCTCATTGAAAATCAGCTCGATAGGACAGGCCATCATGCAAGCAACAAGACCAAGACTTGTAATTGAACCACTGCAGATTGGACTTGCCATACAAATGCATCATATGTTTGGCTCGAGATTTTTAGTTGATACACTAAGCAACATGGGATTTTGTTCGTCGTATTCAGAGGTTCAGAAATTCGAAACATCTGCTGTTATCTCGAAACAAGAAAAACAACCGATCATTTTGATGAATCACATTGTCTCCAATACGTGGCTGACAACGTAGATCACAACATTAGTACCATCGACGGTAACAATACCTTTCATGGCATGGGAATAATCTCGTGTATTACACCAGGCTTAGAAAAAGCGCCTATTCACATTCCTAGGTTAGATGTTACAACAGAAGAAATACTAGCATGTGGTCAAATCAACATGTATCACTACAATGCAGATAAACACAAAGGGTTTACATCATTGAAATTTCCAGAACTTCAAAGTTTGAGAGGCAGAGTATTGAACAATTCATGGAAAATCGACACATTAAGACATGTGACACGGCAATTAAAGTCCCCTATTCCTGAATGGTCTGGAACAATGCAGATGTTTCAGCAAGGTAGCAGTACAGGCGTCTCTGATATAACTTTTTTGCCTATGATTGACCTAAATCCAAGTGATATGAGCTGCATCTACTCGACACTTTTGTTCGTATCAAAAGAAGCCTCTCGTCAAGGACGAACTCCAGTTATAACATTTGACCAACCACTTTACTGGAAATCTGTCATGATCACAAGTGGGGAAGAATGCAGTAACATTATCGTACGATTAGGTGCTTTTCATACAGAGATGAGTTTTTTGGGCAGTATAGGGCGGATTATGTCAGGCTCAGGACTGAAGGAGGTTCTTGAACTTATTTATGCACCTAATGCAGTAACACATATGCTATATGGAAAAGCCGTATCCCGTGCTGTCCGTGGATTCATGCTCGTTGACACAGCTCTTCACACTTTGATGACAAATGAAATTTTCGGACATGACGTTTCAGAAGAACATGAGAACGAAATTAATCATACCCTAAGTATTGAACATCCATTGATAATGGAAGCTTGTGAAATATACGACCGCTTACAGGAAGAGAAAATCTCTCTAGAAGATGCACTTGAAAGTCAAACTTTACAAGCCATACAAGAACTGCTACAAAAGAAACGGAATGAGCTAAAACTATCCAGGACATCAAAACTTTGGCTGTGCTTTCTAGACATGGTGGCCATTTTAAAACGTTTCCTAATTGCAGAAAGGACAGGGGATTGGCTGCTACATTTATCAACACTGAAGGAAATGCTACCATATTTGGCAGCTTCAGGCCACAATCTTTACACTAAATCTGCCTATTTTTACCTCTCTCAGATGCAAAACCTAGAATCTGACCATCCAGATATCCATGCTCATTTTATGAATGGTAAACATGTTGTTCGAAGAAGTGACCGATTTTGGGCTGGCTTGTCAACGGATTTGGTGATAGAACAAGCGCTAATGAGAAGCGTAAAGTCAACTGGAGGATTAACTAGAGGCAGAGGTATGAGGAAATCCAAAGAGCACTGTGGCTCTTGTCTATACCAACTTTAGCCGAATACAATCATGCCATGCAGCAGTTAACTGGAACGGGATATAAAACTAGTGACCAGCACATTGAAAACAGCAAAACGAGAATGGAAAGAGACAACAAAGATTCAAATCTGCTTGACAGATCGAAATCCTTCACAAATGATAAGACATTACGAAACATCGAAACTGGAATGGTAGCGGATAGCGATGCCAATGCAGATGAAGCAAAGACAGTCGGCGATAAAATCATAGAGTCTATAGCTGGAAATCTTGTTTCGGAAATTTCATTCAAGAAGAAAGACCAAATTGTTACACTTGACGCAAAACGACCATCAGGCTCGAATATCTCTCAACAGCCACAAGTCGATCCTCAGCTAATGTTTCAACGACTAACAGCAGTAGGACAAGAATCACTAAGCAATACAGCAGAACTGTTTGAATACGAACTTTCAAGTTTTCCCTCTTCTTTGTTTGAGGCTAATGGTCTCCCAAAGCAAGCAGCAAAAGCAACTCTTGCAGATGCTATTTGGAACATGGGTGACTGTCATGCTCAAGAACTACCAGAAACAAATGTTGTTCATGTCATTGACGGAGGATCTCTTTTATATAGAATACCGTGGATTAAAGGTCAGACATTTTCTCAAATTTGTATGAAGTACATCGATCATATAAGAAAACGATTTTCCAACCCAACGATAGTCATGGATGGCTACAATAGTTCATCAACAAAAGACATCACTCACTTGAGAAGAAGCAAAGGAGCACAATCAAACACAATCACATTCACAAGAGACATGCCATTACGAATTAAGAAAGAAACATTTCTCTTAAACCAATCTAACAAACAAAGATTTGTTGAAATTCTGATGGATACATTTCAAGAACATAGCGTCGAGGCTATACAAGCCAAGGAAGATGCAGATTTACTTATCGTTAAGACAGCTGTAGAAAAATCAAACAGACAAGAAGTTGTGATATACGGAGAAGACACTGACTTGTTGATACTGCTTTGTCATCTTGCAGAAAAGAATTCTCATTGCATATTCTTTACCACTGACAAGCAAAGTTCGATGAAAAATTCAAAGGTTTGGGATATACAAAAAACACAACAAGTTCTTGGTGAAGATGTGTGCCTTCAACTACCGTTTGTTCATGCCATTACTGGTTGTGACACGACAAGCCGATTGCATGGAATAGGTAAACCTGCCGTATTGAAGAAAATAAAATCAGACCATCATCTTAACACTCAAGGAGAAGTTTTTCTAAAGGAGTCAATGTGAAAAGATGACGTTTGCAAGGCTGGCGAAGAAGCACTGGTAAACTTGTATGGTGGCATGCCCTTAGAAGGACTGGACATACTTCGGTGGAGAAAGTTCACCACAAAAACGATGGCACTAAATAGATCATCTATAGTGCAAGTTCAGACTCTCCCACCAACTTCTGATGCTGCAAAGTTTCATTCTATGCGAGTTTATCTTCAGTGTCAATACTGGAGGGGAAAAACCGCTGAGGAAATGGACCCCCTGCAATGGGGTTGGACTATGAAAAATGAAAAACTCTTTCCTATTGAAATGACAAAGCAGCCAGCACCTGAATTCCTCTTGAAGATAATTCACTGTAATTGCAAGACTGATTGTGACAACCGTAGGTGTAGCTGTCGCAAGAATGGCATTTCTTGTTCCAGTGGTTGTGGAGAGTGCAGAGGAATAAACTGTTCAAACTCAAAACTCGAACTAGACGAACTTGATATCGAAGAAAATGAGGACACATGACCATATAATTGTCTGAGTGATTTTGTTGTTGCTAAAATTTGATCATTTATTGACTAATAATAAGGCAATCACTAAACTATTCTTGGTTAAAAAATTTTAAAAATATATAAATTTTTCAAGATTCATTTTTCGATTACCAAATTCATCAAAACATTATATTGTAATACACATCAAACAGATTTTGATAGTAGATAAAGAGACATAATGTGCTAAAAATACAGTTTTAGAAGTTTAATCATGTTTAAATATGACAAACATTAAGATTCAGCTTTCAAACGAAAAAAAAAACATTAACATTTAAAAATTTGAATTTTTCCCGGTTTTAGCTGGTTTTTATGATGTTTTTCTCTATAATAATGATAATATATAAACAAAATGATTGCATATAAATGTCTTACTATCTTTTGATAATTCATTCATTAAGGTTCTGCATTCTAGAGAAAAAAGAATCAGCATTAGTAAAAAATTAACTGAATTTTAGAGTTTTCCCAGTTTTTCGCAGTTTTACTTTCAAAATCTCATTTTTTACCCCAAAATGACCCTTTTCCGCAAAATATATTTTTGTATATTTTTACTATATGATGTATATGTACATAGACTTTAGTTTTTACCATTAAAATCATTTGTTGCAATTAGTTTGAGGTTCACCCTTATTTAGAACAGATTGACTAGACTATATAAGTTATTTGCTACTAATCTAATGTAAAAGATTCTAAGGCTTAATAATGTATAAATATGAATCTACAGCATAGGTCAAAATGTAGAACGTCAATTTTAAGCAAGGACCTCAAATCAAATTACTCTTAGTCCCCACTATGTTAGGAAAATGAGTTATATCCAAATAAGATTTTTTAGTATGAAGGAAGAAAACTCCCATCAAAAGTCAACGCATCCTTTGAATCAAAATGAGTATGTTACGACATGTTGCAAATATCAGTTTAGTAAAACGATTTTGTCGATATCTTACAGGGTTTCAGAAAAGAAGCAATATTAAGCCAAAACGAAAATTGGAAATCTGACATTGACTTTTGACCTTGGTGGACCAATGATCTCAATTCAAAAGACGCTAGGTCTCTATCACTTATGGTTTACCAGTTACAATTATATTTTATTTATTCAAAATACAGGAAAGGAAATATCTCTCATATCGACTATCCGGTCCTCTTCGATCAAAATTATTCTTAAGTGATATAACGAGCAAATTGGTGAAATAATTTTGTCGTAATCTTTACGGTTGCGAAGAATATGCCCACACAAGAAAAAGTGTTTGGGAAGATAAGTCTCATAATAAAAAGTATTCGATTAAACAGGATCAGTTTCAAAAGCGCAATAAATGTTCCATATCGTATGCAAAAATCTAAGCCACATCTTGCGTAACCACTATACACTGCGAGGCAAAAATGTGGCAGAAGAAAAAAAAACAATCATAATCAGACGAAAATCAATAGGTCTTTCCACAGAAAAGTTGAAAGACCTTATAACTGCAAAAAGAAAAAATGCAATTATTACAATTGGGAAGCAGAAAGGACGACTCATTTGTAAGATGGCAATAAATGAATATGCAATGACTATTTTTAGAAGATTCCTTTAGGAGAAGTGAAAATAACAGAGCAATTAACATGCTACTGTTCTATTGGGACTGTCCTCCTGTGAATTTGATAGTTATTCATGTGCATAGTACATATCATATTAAACAGCTTTTGCAGTTTTTTTTTTTTTTTTTTGCGCTGTAATTTTAAGGGATAGGTTTGGAACGTCACATGTGCAAGTTTGGCCCCTTGACAATATTTGTGTGGCTTTTTCAAGCCTGGAACCATAGTTGGCTCATTGCATAAAACACATTTCACTTCGCTTTTTATGAGATATCTATTTTAAAAATTTAAGTTGATGCAATGATAAATCAATATGGATTGACATACGATAGTTATGGGAAGACCCATCTATCAATGTTAATTCTCGATCGTTATTTGTTTACCTAAACCTGTTTGCTGATTTAGTGAGATTTATTTAGTATATTTTAGTAATATGAAACAAAACCCATGACTTAAAGTTGTAAAAGCTGTTCACTTATAGTTTAATTTGGCATGTGCTCATTTCGTTTACATAAAACAAATCAGTGTTCTAATCAAAACAGTGTGAAGGCCGTATGAATTATAAAACAGTTGAAAAGCTATGAAAATCCTTATAATATTAGGGTAAATATAAAAATAGGTTGATGTGATATAATTGGCAATTAGACAACTCTCCAACAGAGACCAACTCATTTAACCCAGCATATGGTCGTCATCTATGAGTAAAAATCACACAGCAAGTAAGCTATGAAGGGCCCCTAAATGTAAAACAATTCAAACGAACAAATTAACGGTTGATTTATGTACCAATAAAGGCAACAGTAGGATACCGCTGTTCGAAATTCATAAATCGATTGAGGAAAAACAAATCTGGGTTACAAACTAAAACTGAGGGAAACATCAAATAAATGAGGAGAACAACGACACACCAGAAATACAACACACACAGAAACGAACTATAATATAACAATGGCCATTTTCCTGACTTTGTACCGGACATTTCAAGGAAAAATGGTGGTTGGAACCTGGTTTTGGGGCTAGCTAAACTGCCCGCTTTGATGGCAATGTTAAATATAACATTAAAATGACAACATTACATGACAAGACTACAATACAAATAAAGAGAGAACATACAGGACAGAAAAACACACAAATAATAGGTATCAAAAGCAATAACAAATATATACACCACTGTCTTACAAGCTAGGAACTTTGGGCAGGCACATAAAAATGTGGCGGGGTTAAACAAGTTTGATGGCGCCAAACCTACCTACTTACCCGGACAGTGTAGAAACAGTACAGCATAATAACAGAAAACAAAAATTGATTAAAAGGGTTTTACAGATCGATATAAAGCGCAAAAACATAATTTATGGAGAACTCGTAGTAAATGTAAACTACTTCAAGGCAAAACACAACCAATAACCTAGTTTGTATCTAAGATTAAATACAATGTAGCTATATATATGTATATATAGGTTGTATGAAAGCATACTCTGTTAAATGTAAAATAATAATCCCTAGGATAGCAAATCGATCAGAGGAAGATATAAAAATAAAAAGAAGCCAAAATGTCTATCACACACTTGTTATGGCTCTCTGGTGTGCCAGGCTGTTACAGCAAACAGTTATGATGTGTTTTTTAATATATAGGAGGTACCTTCGTTATGATGTCTGCTGGCGACTGGGGTAAATATTTGTATCTGAAATGGATATAAAATTATCGAGAACTAGCTCTAGAACTTTCTCAGACATCAGGACACGTGCAAAATCAAACATTTTATATAGATTAAATTGGATTGCTCGTACTAAATGCAAAGGGATATAATTTTTTTTTTAATTGGATAACATTATAATTTTGAAAATCCTCAATGTGACTACGCCAAATCAATACCTCGCTATACTCTAATTATAATTCAGATTTTACTTAAACTAGTTTGTCAGATCATTGGCTTAATATCGCTTGTATTGCTTCTGAATAAAATATTATTATTATCATAAATCACAATAAAGCGTTAGAAAATGAATACTTACATGCTGTACTTGACAAGAAAGACCGTCTAAAAAATATTCTTGAACATTTTATAAATGTTTAGTGGAGTAAATTTAAATGCCATACAGAGTCATATAGTACATACATGTATGATGGACACATCATCTTTTAATCAATTTAATTGAGGTCTGGCGCTGGCATGTTAGTAACTGCTAGTAGTCCTTTGTTAATGTATGTATCATTGTCATTTTGTTTAGTTTCTTTTGTTACCTATTCTGACATCGGACTCGGACTTCTTTTGAATTGAGTTTTACTGTGCGTATCGTTGTGTGTTTGTTTTTCTAAATTGCTAGAAATATAGAGGAGGGCTGAAATGTCAAAAAACATGTTATCGTTGTTACTGTTACAGTCATCTCGATTGTGATTTACGGTCATCTTAGCGATTTTTCAATTCAATTTCCTGTTTCATGCACGTTTCTTGGTAGTAATTTGTGATTTTCGTGTGAATCTTTTATCAATTTATATCATACCAATGTGTGCTTTGTATAGAAACTAAAACAGAAACACTTTAACAGACAATACAGATACTGACCTAATTTTTCATACGCCATCTTGGAATGGCCGTGAATCAATTACGGTCATCAGCTTTACCCAGTTAAGTCAGTAGCCTCTGGCCTTTGTTAGTCTTGTATGATTTTGTATTTTAGTTTCTTGTGTATATTTCGGAGTTTAGTATGACGTCTATTATCACTGAACTAGTATTCATTTTTGCTAAGGGGCCAGCTGAAGCACGCCTCCGGGTGCGGGAGTGTCTCGCTGCATTGAAGATTCATTGGTGGCCTTCGGCTGTTGTCTGCTCTTTGGTCGGATTCTTGTCTCTTTGACACATTCCCAATTTCCATTTTTAATTTTATTATTAGTTGCGAAGCAGAATTTGGTAGCCTTGAACCTGATAAAATCTCCACATGATTTAATAAGTATGCATATAACAATATAATATACTAGTATACTGTAGAGTATTGATCTAGGATCCCAGTCATATTTTGTAACATTCCTATTGGTTTATAACTCTCGTGTGTTTCTGTTCTTTTCGGCTGTTTAATATGGACACTGTCTCGTAGAAAATGATCTAGGATCCAAGGCTCATGATGTGAAATTTCGACCAGTTTATAACATTCGTGTGTTATTAGTCTTTTCGGCTGTGTAACATGGACAAAGTCTTGTAGATAATTAATCTAGGATCCCAGGCTTATTTTGTTAAATCTCGGTAGGTTTATAACACTTCGTGTTTCCGTTATTTTCGGATGTGTAATAAGAACAAACACAAAGTATCTCTCTGCGACCGATTCGAACTCAACTTATTTGAAAATACTAACATTTGAAGTGTAACTGTCGTCTTTCGTGTACTTGGGGCATCAAATTTGCAAAATAATCCTGTTGTTTTATGAAAACGGGATATTTAGTACATTTAAGAATAGTACACACTATTCATGCTTTTATTATTTCATAGAGGTATTTTTGTTTTACTAGCTTGTATTTTTAATATATGCTGCGGTCACAAGAAAGCACAATCAGGTATTACGCCTTACTTTTGGGTTATCGACAGCAAGGAAACAAAACAATCCCTAGAACGATATATATCAATGGTCTATGAGTTTCCATGACTGTGAAGTCTAAATATAAGCACTGATTAAAAGTCAAAGGTCAAAATATATGGCTGTGCAGCATATTTTCAAAATTTAGATGTCCAGAATTTCTAAGAAATTAAACTTTTCTAAAATTCTGTTGTAACTTTCATTTGGACCTTCACAGATTTCTGTATGACCGCTATGCACGTGTATATTTCATAGTAACATTCCCAAGTAATTATGTCTCTACGAGATGAGGTATAGACATCATATCTGGGAACTATTAGGTAAACAAAACAAAATATCTATGAACATTGCATATCTACCTAAAAGATGTGTGGTATGTGAAACAGCTGTACTTACGAAGTGAAACCCATATGACTTTTCTACATTTTGATGCTACATGATCTATATAAAAAAAAAAAAAAACATTTTGTGTGGTAATCTTTTAAGTCATGGAAAACAGTTAAAATCAATAAAGACAAATGTTCCTGATTCTTTATCATAAAACCTTTTTTAACATAGTTGTCAGTGCAAGGAGGAATAACACTGTCTTTTTAAATCCATTCATTAAGTTTGAATATTAAATATGATACATAATCAAATAGTTAACATGTACTTAAGTCAATTTAAACTAACCCTCTTTTGCACGAATAACAGTAATTAAATATTTAAAACCCTGGTTATATAGTGTATTTTGCAAATCTATAAATAACAATGACTTCAAATTCCTCTGTCGAATCCTCATGAAACCATTCTTCATTTGGCAATTTATCTGCACAACTCCAGGTTTCATTAAATATGTCGATGAAAATCACGCAACTTTATTTATCATAATAAGAAACAAATTATCAATAAGAGTGTTATCACTTGAAACGCACTTCAATATTCATAAGTAAGCAAAGGACAGATAGCACATGGCCATATTTTTCTCCAAAAATACAAAAGTTCAAAGAGCTGTATTAACTAAGATGACACATTTGTTTCTTTTGTTTTGATTGTTTCACAATTACTGAAGTTTAAATCATTACCAGATGATAACATGTTTTGCTTTGAATGTTAACACAAGTGTTTAAACTTTAAAATAGAGAAAATGAAGCAACTATCATTAATTCGATAAGTTAAAAACGGCTTTCTAGTATTTTAAAATGAACACTGGAAGTTAATCTTTTTCAGATTATATCAGACACTGCATTTTCAAATGATTTGTTATACATGTAACATCTTTGTTGTTAGGACATTGAAATCATTCATTGCCGGTTGCAACCGATTTTAGCTTTTGCCTAAACAAATAGAATGACACAGTTTTGCAACAAATATAATCTACCATACAATTTTATTTGTACTACATGACTAATATTTTGAAAAGACCACAATGATATGTATAGAAAGTAGTTTGAAAAGGAAGTTGGGTGCTTTAAGAAGATTTGGAGGGGCATT
This sequence comes from Mytilus coruscus, assembly GCA_017311375.1. Lineage (NCBI taxonomy): Eukaryota > Metazoa > Mollusca > Bivalvia > Mytilida > Mytilidae > Mytilus > Mytilus coruscus. The sequence goes on along the minus strand of CM029604.1, from coordinate 23,522,499 downwards.
TTAAGCATTTTGAGCATGATTATTTTCCGTATGTCAAAACAGATGATTTCACGATGAAAATATTTCATCAAACATTGCTAAATTTTAAAACAAAAACATTAAAAGTAGATATGATCAGATAAAACTACAAAACGCATAGTGTTATTAATGTATTCAAAGTTCTTTAAAAATCACACCAAATTAAAGGAAGATAAATTATTGCATTGAATTTATTAGGACACTCTATATGTTTATAAATAAAATGTTCCTCTTAGTTTTAAAATAGTTTGTAAAGTTTTCAAAATTTGTAATTTTCTCCTTGCTAGCTTTTGTTCATGATGGGAAACCAATATAACCAAATTACATAACTACATAAGGCTGCTTTTGTTTCTTTTATTATATGTTAAAAAATATACACCAAATTCATGTGTTATCTTATAATCTTCAGAAATATTCGGCAACATCAACCCTCGGTATTCTTTTTTTTTTAATCTGACATGATGCCAATTTGTATCATTTGACGATTAAAACCGTATTTATCGAGTTAAGAAGTTTTTAAAACGTGGCTTCATATTAAAAACAAAATTCTAGTATTTTGCCTAAAAATAAAAAATGTCACTGGAAAATACGTGTGCCAAAGTTTAAATGTGTTCTAAAAATAGAATTCATTATTTCTTTAAAAAGTATAAAACATTTTATTTTAAAAGTTTACAGAGTCCCTCTCACAGACAGTCATGACCAGGTCAACTAACATATACAGAGTCAAATCGGTCCACGAATGTAATTTTTCCGGAAGAAATCTGTTGTATAATATTGATACAGAATGTAAATCTAACAATTTATTATTATTAATTTACTGAACAATCTCCATGTTTGTACAGTAAAACTAACCCTACAGGGTGCCCTGTCAAATGCTGTAGACATGGTATTCATTATAACAGCAATAGTGCAATAAATCAGATTTTAGATTAAAAATAATAAAAATAAAACATTTTATTTTGAATAGTATACACAGAGTCCCTCTCACAGACAGTCACATAATATTAATTTCCTGGGCGATTCTTAGCCTTTTGCATGGTTTCTGCTACACAGGTTTTATGATGCACTATTAATATGGACGGAGAATAGTTTAGAATGCATTATACCTTATAACGAGTGTATAATAAAAGTTTGTATACGTATACGGATAGTGGCTCACTTTTTGATTCGAGCGTCACTTATGTGTCTTTTGTAGACAAAACGCGCGTCTGGCGTACACAAATATAATCTTCTATTAATGATGAGTCTATGAATTGAAAAGGGGTCAATAGTTTTGCTGATGTATCACCATCTGTAACTAGTTTGGACCTTGGATGATTATTTAATTGAAGGTTCATTACTTGGGAAAGGCGTGAAAAGCGGCGGAGTTCAACATGTTTTGTGAAATCTCAATCCTCCTATATATATAAAAAGAAGATGTGGTATGATTGCCAATGAGACAACTGTCCTCAAGAGACCAAAATGACACAGAAATTAACAACTATAGGTCTCCATACGGCCTTCAACAATGAGCAAAACCAATACCGCATAGTCAGCTATAAAAGGCTTCAAAATGACAATGTAAAACAATTCAAACGAGAAAACTAACGGCCTTATTTATATAAAAAAAAATGAACGAAAAACAAATATGTAACACATAAACTAACGACAACCACTGAATTGCAGGCTCCTGACTTGGGACAGGCAAATGCATACATAATGTGGCGGGGTTAAACATGTTAGCGGGATCCCAACCTCCCTAACCTGAGACAGTGGTATAACAGTACAACATAAGAACGAACTATACAAATCAGTTGAAAAAGGCTTAACTCATCAGATGGACAAAATACAAGTGGACGTGGCCGGATACTTGTACATCCCAACAACAAAAGACACTAGGAACAGATCTGAGAGTACTCACAGTTATCTGACAGCTAGTTCAAAGCCACTAACAACTAATAAAAAATCATGCATCTAAGACTAAATTATCAATCCGTACACATCCAACATCCAATAGATTTAGTGTAAAGACGTCATAAACAGTCAGAGAAAACATGACCTTGTACAATGCCAAGATACAGGTATCGATAGATTGTAGATCCATGAATGGGTATATGTATATAACATACTAGTAATATTTAGTTTGCTTTTAATTTACTGATAACAAAATCAACCAAACTTCAAAACCAAATCTTTATATCTATGGAAAAATTTAGTAAATGTTTTAAGTAATTTATTGTAACGGTATCCCTGGTTTAATAATTTACCAGTAATACATAGATTACGTTCGTTAAAATCAAAACGTCACAACAGACACGGGCATAGCGAACGAGCTGTGAAATATAAACACCGTAAGATGGTACTAAAGGAACATCACCATCTAAAATGGAAATTTTACAATAGGGAACAACAAATTGTCCGTTTTGTCGTAAATTTTAGTGTGGAGTTTCCTCCTTAAAACCGAAATATCTAAGTCGAGGAAAGGACAGTTATTACCGTTTAAATTTGAATGTTTAAAGTAAGTTCCTTGGGGTAAATTTCAGCAGTATATTGGGAAAATTCTTGATTATTTAACGAAAAATATCACCAAGATAACGGTAAGTGTTGTTGAATTTATCAATTAAATGTAATTTCGACGAGTCTTTAATGAGTTAAGTCATAAACTGTGATTCGTAACAGTACAAAAACAAGTCTGCTATTAAAGGGCACAATTAGTGCCCATAGGTATACCAGCAACCTGTCGATAAACTTTGTTGCCGAAACGTACATACATATTATCAAGGAGAAAATTAACAGCTTCAATCAACTCATCACACCTCCAGTAAGTATATCTAGCATATTTACCTGTCTATAGCCATTTTAGATAAACAAATACGCACCATTACGCAGAGTAAAACTCAGTTGAAAAGAAGTTCGGGTTCGAAGTGAGTATAGGTAGTAGAAGGACAAAATGACAATAATCAACCTAGATCTTTCGTTGGCTAACTTAGGTCTATTGCGGAGGCGAAAGCTCGATTTGATTCATGTTTATTCAAATCAGTTTATCTGTGTCTTTCGTTTTCAGTGCACGACTTGTTTTCATATGTTTACCCAAGCCATATTCTTTGGTTTGTGGAACCGACAACAAAGTTCTTAACCTAAAGGAAGACACCAATAAACCCCAAATTAAACATGCTACAAAAAACACACTCTAAATAACCTTTCCATAAAACATATTTATAAAATGTAACCACTCACACAATATTGGAACACCTATAGATATAGGAAGATGTGGTATGAGTGCCAATGAGACTACTCTTCATCCAAGTAACCTATGCCTTGATAGACAGATAACGATTTGTTAAGGAGTCACGTCAAGACTACATGTTTATACATTGCCAAGGTTAAGGGTAGGTTTATCACCGCCACATTCCAAATGTGCATGTCCTTATTCATGGGTCCATAGTTCAATTGTTTTCGTATGTTCATGTCTTTTATGTTTTTATCGTAAAATTTTGTTATAAATTAGGTCGTTAGTTATCTAAATTGAATAGTTACATATTTAGCATATCGATGCCTTTTACAGTGGTATGTTCGGTATGATTTTTTCATTGTGTAAGGCCTACGGTTGCCTGTTTTTGATAACATCCTCTGCATATGAACTGTGGTGAATGGTTGTCTCATTGGACATCATAACACATCTCCTTTTTATATGGATGTTCAAATGCTTGTTCCTTAAATGAATTTGTCAACAGTCTGTTCAATAGGAATTAATTTTCCTATGCTCAACATGTATTTAGATAAATATTCTTGTTGTTACACGTGTTAAATGTAGTTTTTTCAACCGCAAAACACACGTAGATATTTTCTATAAAACTATGTTAATTTTGCGGAGCTATCACACCAATATCTCTTAACAGCAACTTTTATGCGATTAATGGATTGAGCAAATATTAATTTTCAAAATCTGCCTGACTTTACTTCATTAAAAAGTGAAATAGGAAAAACTGCGTATGTAGCTTGGCATTTATATACATGCTCTTCAATGTAAAGAGAACTACCGTATCGATATCTTGTCGACAATGAGGTTGTGGGATCACACCGCAAATAGGGATCATTGTGCTTTTATTGGCTAGATAATATTGCCAATATCGGCAGATAATGATCAACCATATTTAAAAAAAGGGTAATGGAAGAACTTTAAGGAACAAAAAAGGTATATTTGGTAAAATTAGTTTTCCGATGTGGAAAGACATGTAACGAAGTTTATTCTCGTTCAATGTTCGAATGAAAACTGTTTGTACCATGCGCTTTTCAATATCAAATCCGGCGAATTCCTTTTAATGTTAGACCATTATTATATACTTTATTAGTTGTTTTATTAAATATGACTGAAAATTAATAATTCAGATTAATTAAGATTGAATACCCTTCCTGAGCAACTGTAATCACCATACTGGTTTATGTAGTGTTCGCACATTTCGGTATAGTGTTTTAAGAAGTTTTGTTTGACTGTCCTACTTTTTCGCCTTGGTCACGCTGTCATCTGTTTTTCTTCGACTATGGTTTGAGACTGCTTCCTTGCTATTTTATTCCTTCTTTTAACCAAAGAAAAAAAACCGTAAGATTCAAAGCTGGGCGAAAAAAAAAGACAACAGAACTTAAAATCAAGATATTGTTTAAAATATAAAAAGAAAACAACAAAATTACCGAACTCCAGTAAAATTCAAAACGGAAAGTCTCCTATCAAATGACAAAACAAAAGCTGAAACACATCAAACGATTGGAAAACAGTTGCTCTCTCTCTCTCTCTCTCTCTCTCTCTCTCTCTCTCTCTCTCTCTCTCTCTCTCTCTCTCTCTCTCTAAATTATATAGCGGAAATGTAGGAATCATCTTGTCCCTACGCACTTTTTCTTTTGTTCTTTCCATTCACATATCCATCTGTTAGTCTAAAAAAATGTAATGAGCAATATTCCTCGGACATTGCTTGTTAGAATTAAGGAAGTTCAAAGTGCACATATGGAAGTTATACTTGAAGTATATTTTCATAATAGACATATTCAAATAGAGTTAAAAATAGTAATCTCTTAAAGTTTACGTGAACATACTTGCTTTCAAGCTATCTCATAAAGTTAATTCCAATCTTATTAAAAATAGATCTCTGATTTCGTTATTCTCATACGATAAATGAGCAGGCGAGTCGTGATAGATCTGAATTTACGTACTTTATCTGGCCTTTTAACATTTTTTAATTTGAGTGTCACTGATGAGTCTTTTGTAGACGAAATGCGCGTCTGGCGTAAATATAAAATTTCAATCCTGGTATCTATGATGAGTTTATTTAGTTAGATTGTTTTAACTCATGTTTTAACACTTATACATAAGATTTTGCACGATTTTTACATGAACTTATATATCACTTATTATTGTTGTGAGATCTTTGCACCATTAGAAACCCGAACGGAAAAATATGGAAATAAAGTGAGAAAATCACCAAAAGTCGCTGTCAGATCAACAACAGAGGGCTCAGTGCACAACAATTATCCACAAACATAATTTAAGATTAGATTACATAAAACCAATGAAAACTGGATAAATAAAGGCAACAGTAGTATATAGCTGTTCAAAAGTCATAAATCAAATGAGAGAAAAAATCCGGGTTACAAACTAAAACCGATGGAAACACATCAACTAGACTGTTACTAAACCCCTCACGGGGTGGATTGTACTTGATTTTCATATGATGAAGACATAATCTTTCAATCAGTTTAATTGAGGTCTTGAGCTTGCATGTCAGTAACTGCTAGTAGTCCTTTGGTAATTTATGTATCATTGTCATTTTGCTTAGTCTTTTTTTTTTTTTTTTTGTTACCTATTCTGACATCGGACTCGGACTTCTTTTAAACTGAGTTTTACTGTGCGTATTGCTATGTGTTTCTTTATTCAACATTGGCTAGAGGTAAAGGGGAAGGGTTGAGATCTCACAAAACATGTTTAACCCCGCCGAATTTTTGCGCTTTTCTCAAGTCAGGAGTCTCTGGCCTTTGTTAGTCTTGTATATATTTTTTCAAATTTTAGTTCAATTATATGTTTTGGAGTTTAGTGTGACGTCCATTTTCACTGAACTAGTACACAATTTTATTTAGAGGCCAACTGAAGACCACCTCCGGGTGCGGATTTTCTCGCTGCGTTGAAGACCCATTGGTGGACTTCGGCTGTTGTCTGCGCTTTGGTCGGGTGGTTGTTTCTTTGACACATTCTCCATTTCCATTCTCAATTGTACTTACAGTTCTGTTCCTATTTAGCAACTTTACTTGTAACATTTAACTGAAGTAATCATCAATACCAAAACTGCTTTGTTTTGTTAGAGGTTGCCTGCTTTTACAAAAGGTAATTAATGCTGATTGGTAGATTTTGTTGTAACAATTTCACAGTAATTTCGTCCTTGATACTAATAACTACAACTAATGCATTGTTGGTGGGGATAGCCAGTTTTCCTGCCGAAGGTCGGTGGTTCCTTGGCACTCCGTGGTCCTAACCAATAAAACGGATCGCCGCTAAATTCTTTAGTAGATAATGGTGCTGAACCAAAATTGCGTCAAACACCATTGACAATTCAATCATCTTTATATTACAATGTATGTATATGTAAACTATTCAGGAAGTGTATGTATTGTTATTGCGAATAGCTAGAATTTCCATCTAAAGAAATCAATGTAAGTTAATATAATTTAGAAACTCTCAATTTATTTACAAGAATTACGTAGTTTGATAGGATTAAATACGTTTACCCGGCATAAAGAACATTTCAATGACTAGTTTATAATAATTTTCACTTCCTCAATCAATGCAAGATGCAATATAAGCAACCAATGCAAGAAAACATATAAATATTGAGATATTGAAATATCAAAGTTTCGCTCCAAAACTTTCCACTTAAAGCATAAATGACCTGTGTATTATGTCGTTTAACATTTTGCACTTTTAAGATTTGTGTTTTTCAACCTAATATCGACTACATATATATATTAACAATTAACAGCTAACAAGGCTATCTTTTGCAGTTGGCGGTATTTTGGACAACTGCATAATTGTTATAATTGGCTGTTAAATTAACAAGAAGCATAATTGCAGTAATCTAATTATGTAAAAAACATCCTTAGCACTAAATAAAGTATGTTATTTGGTTTTATGGCGAATAACAGTTGAATCACAGACTAAAATTTTTGTTTTAATGCATTTTGTCATTCGCAATGGAATTTCTTGAAAACGGCGCTATTTATTAAAATCCGACGTTAATATTTAAAAGTGCTTTTGATAAGTTACTATCAACGTCTGTTCTAACAGATTTCCATATGTCCATACACAATAATATTATTCAGAAGACAGAATATGCAATATTGATGACATCTTGTAAAATTTAAAAGTTGTCTGTCCTTGACCTTTCGTTGTTATTTGACGAAAACTGCACCCTACGAATTTTTAACGACCGGGCAAAAAGATAGTCATATGAAACTAAAATGTTATATAGAAAACTAACAGAAAACATAAAGTATATAAGAAACAACTTATACAAAAACCCGTACCATATTATCAATGATTATATATAAGGCACTGCATATCGTATTTTTTCGTGGGCATGGATTGTTGTTGCTGTTATTGTTGTTTTCAAAAAAAATAGTTAAAAAAACGGTTTGTCCCAAGAAAATATTGTTATTACCATATCGATATGATCCTAGAAGATTATTGTCCTTTAAACAAAAACGATTTTGATGGTAATTTTTTCCTGAACAGAATATTTCCTCTCTTAATCCTGTAATATGGGATTATTAATTACATACACTTTATTTTCGTTCGAACTCCGATCAGCGTGTAGTTTGAGTAAAAACCTTCTGTGATTCACATAACCATAAGTTACCAATAATTACACATCCATCGATTAGTTGTAATAACTCCCGTATGTGCAAGCATGTCATGCCAATATCAACGTGTTATTGAACTTTTACTATAATTATCACAAGCAATGTATACTCATTAGAACAGGTCGGTAAGTCAAACAGCACGATTGCTTTGAACTAACAATGTATACTATTAACAACGTGTTTCTAATATTTTGTTAAGTCAAACTTAAGATTGCTGGAAGTAATACTAACACCATAATTCGCGTGATGGTCAAACCTAAAACATTGGGAAAAAATCAACAATTGGTTGTAAATAAAAAGAAGTATGTTGCACTAAATTGAGAATTAACTAATATGTGGTGTTTGTACATAACATTATACTCCTCCAAAGGAAAAGTAAGTAATAACTTTCAAAGAAGTTGTGTCCTTTATTCATGAAAATATAAACATAGATGTACATAAGTTATCCCTACCTTTTTTCCACTTTGTTTTAAGTTAAGAGATATAACACCATATATAGATGAGGTGAATTCGATCTTCGTGTTACAGCAGAGATAAGTATATCATACTTCAAATTCGTGTGTACAGTCAGATTCAAATATTTGTAAAGCTTTCGTTTTAACAATGGCGTTGTCATTTATTTTCGACTTATGAGTTTGAATGTCCGTTTGGTATTCTTCGCCTCTCTTTCACAATTAATTTGATAACTCCTATCCTTTATTATTGAAGACGCTATTATTAATGATACACAATGATCACAGCAACAGCACCAACAGTATTTCACCACAGCTTTGTTACAAATCTACATAATTTTAAACAAAGCTAGTATACTGGATAACAAGACAAACAATTAAGATATTCATATTACATACATAATTAAACACACGTTGACAAACTAAAAAGAAAAACTAGATAACTAAGTAACAACACATATTTGCATTCTATGAAGCATCAAGTAAAATGAATCGTTGGAAACAGAGATTTTTAATGTTTTTTTTTTTTTTTCTTGTGGGTCTTGGGATACAGAGACCCACAATGCTAAATGATTCGAATGCTTAAAGAAACATGACGCAGAATGACGCATATTTAAAGGAAACGCAGCGAAATGTTCCATGACGGAATATTTAGTGCGGAATGTCTATAAAACGGGCACACATAAGCATTGTGATACAAATGCAAGTTACAGTTTACTAGATTAAAAGAAAACACAATTGTTTATGATAACATGGTTATTTACATTCTTATAACCATAAAGCAATAACTGTTTGTATACAGTCCGGCAATTTATTATGTATGCTTTGATTCTATCACTGGCATTATAGCTCCATTATGTTAAATCATTGCCTCATTTTGGTTTGTTATAACACGTGTTTAATACAGTATTTCTCTATGTCGGTTCATTCCGGTACATTCTTACCTCATGTCGGTTCATTTTGGTTCAATTTGGTGATTATACTTCTGTTATGTTACCATTGTTAGAGGCCAATTGAGTTAATCCATATAATTGATACATGTTTATTGTAAGACTGCATGATATAGAACTGCACATGATATAAAACCCCAGTGTGTTATATATAGATAAAGTCAATGAACTTTAAGCACGTGTAACTGTTCATATTGTCAATCAAGATAAGATAGGCGGAGTTTCTATAAATGTAAATAGATTGATAAGATGATATAGCAATATCATTACAACTTCCCGTCCATTAACTGTCATTTATATACGTCAAATTTTCGCTCTTGATTATCGGATTCAATTGTACTAAAATTATGAGTTAAAATGTTCGTGTTGACACAAACTAGGAGCTTCCCTTTGTCAACAGTAAATTATTTTTGAAGTTGATATGGAATATTTACAAATGATTTATCAACAAGGTCATGGTATCGTCCGATGAATTTTTTGTTCTAGAAAAAAGACGAGACGTTCCTTGACATAACCCTGGTTCATCAAATTTCTACTCAGACACTGGTGACGTTTCATAAAGTCTGAGTAGCAGCTGTTGTTCTGCAACCCCAAAGCCCCAACTTGAAGCAATAGTGTTCACCCTAGTCTAAGTTTAAGAATGCCCGTAGCAGATGTTTGAACGTAATATTATTTGATTAATGTTGGTCCCGATTATTATATTTCTAAAAATAACAAATACAAAACCAAATGACATACAGTAGTGATTGATTTTTATGAGGAAAAGTGTATTACAAAAGGAAACATTAAAGTATGATTAAAAAATCAAAAATCAATAAAAATCAGAATCAAATATATGTAATAGTACCGTTAGTATAATTGTTAAAAAAAACACCTAAAACTAACTTGAAACTGAAGTTTTAAGGATGATCACCTGCCATGACTGTATTAGTTATACGTTGACCTATATAACAAATAAAGCCGTGTTTAAGGATGAAGACAAAGTAATAGAAATAAAAAAAAAAACATGTATTACTGACATGCAGATTATAGCTTGTTCTATTTCTCATGTCAACTCATGGATTTTTCAACAATTGAAACAACATACTTAAAAAGTACACACAGCATTTCACATGTGTATAAAACGTAAAACAATGTAAAATATGCCTAACAAGACAAATGTTATTTAAAAAAGCATAAATGCAATCTTTGTGTTAGATCTGTCGGGAATTGAAACACTTATGGAATGTTCTAAATTATTGGATATTAAGCTGACAATTTCCTGAATCAAATAGATATAGGAAGATGTGGTGTGAGTGCCAATGAGACAACTCTCCATCCAAATAACAATTTATAAAAGTAAACCATTATAGGTCAATGTACGGCCTTCAACACGGAGCCTTGGCTCACACCGAACAACAAGCTATAAAGGGCCCCAAAAGTACTAGTGTAAAACCATTCAAACGGTAAAACCAACGGTCTAGTCTATATAAAAACGAGAAACGAGAAACACGTATAAATTACATAAACAAACGACAACTACTGTACATCAGATTCCTGACTTAGGACAGGTGCAAACATTTGCAGCGGGATTAAACGTTTTAATGGTACCAAACCTTCTCCCTTTTTCTGAAACAATAGTATAACATCACAACATAGAAAACACACGATAAAACATCAATTGGAAGGCTTAACTCAATCAAAACGTAAATTAACACACTATGAACGAATAAATTCGATCTGTGATACCTGAAAGTAAATACATAGTTAATAAAATATTAGGGACAAACATTCAAGGCCAAAAGCAAACAAACAAGTCCAAATAAAGCCATGGTAAGACACCACCGCGAAATATTTAACCCTTAGAAAATAATCGCTTTTGAAAAACCGGTTTTCATAATATATACAGGTAAATGAAAAATAACTTTGTCGTTTTAGGTATACTTTTCTGTCTATATAAAATCTTCCAATAATTAGGAATACCAAGAAAGGTCTGTCATATAAATACCTAATTTAACACTAGATACATAAGGGTAAATATCAACAATAAAACTTCCTGTACAGATTAAAGGAGAATAATCTTTATGTTCATACAAATGTAGTATGAAGAAGTGAAAATTAGTAGATATTCCAAATAATCAAAGCTGGTATACAGACAAGATCCATATTAATATAAAATAACAAAAAGTATTAAAAATAGTATCAACAGGTCGAATTAAAAGAAAGTACGATTTGAGAGTTCTCGCAGTTACTGACAGCTAGTTAAAAGCCAAAAACAATTAATGATAAAAATCATGCATCAGAGACTAAAATCAACTAAAACACATCCCAGGGATTTAGTATTTTAACGTCATGAACAGTCAGAGAAGACATGACTTGTGCAATGCCAAAATAAATGTATCGACAGGTAGTAAGATAGTGAGGAGCTACTTCTTAAGAGATAAAATTAACGTGTGTGTGTCTATAAACATCCCGCCTCAAAAGAAGATACAACTTAGTTATGTTTTAATTTGCTAATGACAAAATCGATATTAGTGCCAATGTAAACTATATTCAGAGATCTAATTACAATATTGGTACGATAACCCTTACTTATAAGTTTGTTTAAAGGTTCGATGAGTTTACACGGATCACATAGTGATTTCCTCGCTTTAAGTACAATATTACCGTAAAATTTAGGATGTGAAATACCATTTTAATAAGTTTTCTACAGGTACAGCCAAATTTACTAATCAAATCTTTGTATCTATGAAAGAATTTAGTAAAGTTTTAAGTAATTTATGGTATCGAAATCCCTGACACAATAATTTCCCAGTGATGCATTGATTACGTTCGTTAAAATCTATGACATCAGAACACACACGGGCATACCGAACGAGTTGGGATGGTGATCTTCATAACATTCACGTCTTTGTATCAAAACACCTACAACTCATCTTGTGTACTCGGTGATAAATAAATTCTTATGTCCTCCGTGGTGTCCTATTATCTCTGTATATTCTTTGAAATGCACGAGCCATTATGATTTAACTTTCACTAGGAAACTATTTTTATCCCAATCTTTTAAACGTTAAAATGGCAAATGGCTTGGCTTGAAAAGAAAGACTTTCTTATGACTTTGCAATTTTGTTTAAACAAAACAAACACGCATGGCAGAAACACGCAAGATGAAGTCATCCATGTCTTGAAAGGCCGTGTGGTTATTTTTAAACACGTTCACAGTTATATCACAAATGTCAAACTCTAGATTTAATCGGCTACAAAATGATAATAGCATGCCATTTATTCAATTAATTAACAATACATTAAATCGGTAAATTATTCAGGCAATCGCAAGTTTATTTGTCTGCACAGTATGAACTAAACGGTAACTAGAATATATTAGATGGCTAAAAAGTTCATTCGTGGAGATGCATACTATTGAAACTGTGTTAAACATGTACATATTTTATTTCACATACATAGATTGGCAAATTTCAGTGATAAAGAAGAGTAATAAAACCAGGACTTATCTGTAGAATTAACGTCAATGGTTTGTTATCAATAGTTCATCCGTTTATCCGATTTCTTTCTATGAATTAATTCATGTGCACTTACTGACCATGGATTTACCGATGAAAGAATTAATAATGTATTTTAAATTGGCCTTTGACATATCAATTTGTCGTAGCATAAGGATATGGTAGATATGCGTCAATGAGACAGCTATACAATAATATTAACTAAAAAAGGCATCAACAGGTCAACATAGTGCCTTCAACAACATAGACATGTCTATACAATTTGCTGGCGGTTTGATCTATACAACTGTTATAACCGTAACAATACATACTTGAGTTATGTTCATTCTGTCAGTCAATTCTCGGATATATTCACTTTGGTATATTTAGTACTGTTCAGAAAAATTGCATGTAGTCAATATAGATATGTTCAGTCTATTTTCGTACCGTTCAATCGTTGTTATTTGCCTGCAAGCATCAGCATCATACTGAAACGTCACTTGCTACTGAACAGTACTGAATTGACCGCAAGGCGAACTGTCAAACTATAACGGAATATACCAAACTGGATAATTCTGACAATTGACTTAAAGAGTGAACATGACTACTGATTTATCGTTTACACTTTTATACATGTAGATGTTAAGACTAAAATTTATTCACTCGTTTTTAATCAATATATATATATAAACATAAAAAGCGGACACATAATTGCCATGAAAGGAAAAGTCCCTTTGTCACGAAAGGAATAAGATATAAGTAGAAAACCACAGGGCAAGCACACAAAACATGTGGTGGGATTATATTAGTTTGTATCGCACACCTTTTCCCATAAACACGAAAAACACACCGTACAATATTAATTTGCAGTTTTAACATATTTTAAATAAACAGGCACATATATAAGCATTGTGTTACGAATGCAAGTTACAATCTACTTGATTTATTGATCTATCAAAATACATAAAATAGCACACACTTTGCGTAGTGCTGGTACCGCTATATTAGCAAACAGCGGACAAACACCGGTACACAGTTGACAATAAACTTGATGCTCTTCATAAACTTCTTAGTTGACGGTATACAAAATGTTATGTACGAGGAGTATTCTGAATATATATATAACAGACACAGCAAGTATGCTTACACTTATAACTTATAATCCTATAAATATATGATGTACGTACGAAACATATATTTTGATTATTTTAACAATCATTTATAAAATCGTCTCAGGTTATCGTAAATTGATGAGACAATTAACACCATACATTTCTTTCCCAGGCGATTTTTTTAAAGCTATAGAGAAGTGTCAGAGTTTAGATATAAGTCTCTAACATGATAATAATATTAATGAAATTAAAGAACTGTTATGTAAAAAAGTTTAATAGTAAAACATGATATTACCATTATTTATTTAAAGATTATAAAATTACTTTATAAATTAATCTGATCTCTCTGGTATAAACGCAAACTTGTCATCTCATTTTGATCATAAGAAGTAAAACAGTTTGAATATGACACTATATAATTTTAAAAATGTAATTTTGAATTGAGTGAAATATTATCGTCTGATAAGGTAAAGTGAAATACTGCTTTGTCATACATATGTCCAGGTTTTGTTATGATATTTCGATCATTGAAATTGCAATACATTTCTTAACCAAAACACTCTGACTCTACGCCAATATAAGTATAATTTTAATTACCTTAGAAGGAAATGTTTCATGTTATATTCTTCTGATTGAGAGAAACAAATCTTGCAATAGAACTTTAGTTCGTGTATCCGATGTCATGGTAAAACCCCAGATTTATCACTGGGAATACATTAGCTGCAACTATTTTCCACGTCCTAAGAAGATACTTCTAAAACGTCCTAATTGTAAGGATATTGTTGTTGGTACGTGTGTCACTTTTCTTGAGCACGGTTATCTTTCAGATCAGATTGATACATTATTTCGGTATTTGTTATGTCAGAACATGAATTGTATGACAAGGAACAATTTGTTTTGGAATGTAGATAATTCAATTTCATGTTGGGCATTTGTAAGCATATATTTTGTCATTTTGTTTAGGTATGACATGCACGTTTCCGATAATTTTATCTTAAAAATATTTTTTTTTAGTATATATAAACATTTTCTGTTTGTAAATTATGTTCCTTATCTTTTAAACCAACCGTGAACGAAAAAAAAAATCCGCTAATTAACTAATTCAGGCTCCTGTCCAGCCTGTAGTACCGAAATTTTATGAGCAGAAATTACGAAGTCAACTTTTTAGTATAGGAAACATTAAAGATACCTTGACTAGACATTCGCAACACATGTGCACATTTACTATATTGTAGTAACATAATACATTTTAAGGTTAATATAATTATGTCAAGCCATTATAAGTAGTTTCAGACTAATCAATTGGTGTATTATGTCCTGTATAGAAATATGAAAAGATAAACTTTTTTGCCGCAACTGAACGCTGTCAGATGACAAAATAAACAAAATGAAATCAAGGATATTCGAAAATACTAAAAGCAAACTCAATGTGATATATACAGTGTAATATTGGCGGATGTATTTTCAAACGGTATTATGGAACCAGATGCTATGATAGAATAGCAACAGTAAGTTTGCTTAAATCTGTGTTTACAGTTATGTAGCCTTTGTTGTTTGTCAATCGGGAAATAAAGAAAACAAGCGGAACTTCAGTGTACTACCCTGACAGTATGATTATTGGATATGATAATCTTGTCCAAGTTGATCCCATTTGGCCCAGTTGCAGAGGAGAATATTCTTTTTAAACGAACGACAACAACGACAGATGACGGAAGGCAAGTGATTCTGTACTCTATAAACAGTAATAAATTGCATTTAGATTAGTACGTGTAAATGGACACTTTTTGCTAATTTTTGCGACGTGTCTTAAATTCAAAAGTGACTTTGCTGAATATCAATCAATGTTCCAGATAATCTATCCTTTTGCAGAAAGCATTCCCATTAAAACATTGCAAACACATAATACAGTCCTTGGATGGTGTAAACTTCCCACTAACACCATACACCATTACACCATTCACCATACACCATTACACCATACACCCTGTGCCATTATACCATACACGTTACACCTTTACACCATACACCTTACACATTACACCATAATGCAATTTAATTTCAAAGAAAGCGTGCGACTACAAAATTATTTATTTATTTAAAAACGAATTTTGATCACAGTATTGTAAATTAATGTATAAAATTAAAAATCAGTTCTTATCAATATTTTGCATAGTTTTAATTATACACCATTCATTCACACCATTCCCGATCGCACGTTACACCATTACACCATTCCTTTACACCATACACCATAGCACCATACACCTTCTACTATTGCACCATATGCCTTACACCATTACAGCATACACGTGTTTTTTTTTTTTTGAAGTTTACACCATCCAAGGGCTGTACACAAATCCTGTAATCTGCTGTGCGTATCGGTTGTTACATAAGATAAGAAATATTAATACTATGTGGCCAATCTGTTGCTAGTTTCAGTATTTTGTCATTATTGATATTTGTCAGAACGTTTTATTATGAAACATCATCGTGTTGAACATGCATAATGTTCCAATTCGCATTGTTTGCACAGGAAGTAATTGTATGCCACTGCATTCTCCACCAGCTGCTATATTTACCACTAAGCATCACACATAAGCAATGAGTACGGTGTTTATATATCCAAACTCGTTCGCTATGCCCGCGTCTATCGTGACGTTTTGGATTTCAATGAGCGTAATCTATGTATGACTGGTAAATTATTAAATAAAGGCAACAGTAGTATACCACTATTCGAAATTCATCAATCGATTGAGAAAAAACAAATCCGGGTTACAAACTAAAACTGAGGGAAACACATCAAATATAAGAGGAGAACAACGACACAACAGAAACACTACACTAAAATGCAACACACACAGAAACGAACTATAATATAACAATGTACATTTTCCTGACTTTGTACAGGACATTTTAAGAAAAATGGTGGGTTGAACCTGGTTTTGTGGCTAGCCAAATCTCCCTTTTATGGCAATGTTAAATATAACATTAAAATGACAACATTACATGACAGGACTACAATACAAATAAATGGGAGAACATACAGTACAGAGACACACACAAATAATAGCTATCAAAAGGTAACAGCCTTATAATTTAATACACCACACGCGCGTTTCGTCTACATAAGACCCATCAGTGATGCTCAGATCAAAAAGTTCGAAAGCCAAAACAACTCAGGGATTTCGTTACCACAAAGGAGTAAGTTCGGTAAGCGCCATATTTGGCCATGATTATAAAGTTCAATGTTGCAAGATGAAAAATGTTTTAAGTTGACTTAAGTTTATAGACATGTGAGAAAGTTAAATAGAACTATTTGTGTCAAATTTTTATTCTAAAGCTTTGATATTTACATCTTAAATAGGTCAAGATCAGAGATTTTGGCGAAGTTTGACAAAATCCACCGGATTTCAACCAAATTTAGGTCCAGGAAATATATAGCGCAGGCGTCGACAAACTAAATATTCAAGTTAGACATGTACAATGTCTTTACAAACATTATTTTAAAATATCTTTTTTGTCGACGTATGCGCTCTATGTTTCCTGTCCAATAATCAATGGAAATTTACCCATTTTCATTGATTTTTTCGTAGAAAATCTAAATGAGTACTATTTGTGACGTCATGAATAAAACGCAGGTACGTAAATTTTCAACAAAAGGCATATTTCTTATCTAGTCACTGTATTAGCTATGATTCAATGTGATATGGGTCTTTAAATCCTACGAAAACTAATATCAATTTTTCTTACGAACAAATCAAACTGTTTTACTTTTACAGGTTTTCGATTTCGTACTCTCTAGTTTGCAAATATATAACGTTTGATAGAGTTTAAACACATACTTCATTATGATGAATCTGAAAACAAAACGATTACAAAAAAAGACATTCCCGCATTGCTTTTTAACAGACAACATATGTAATTACATAAGTTCCTAAACTCGGAAATATCAAGCATTCTGTACAAGACATATGCGATACACCTAATAAATATTGGAAATTAGAAAAAAATGCATAAAAATTCAGCCAAATCCTCCAGTACTCAAATAGTCGAACATTGTTGTTTGGAATGGTTGCAACTCTAAATTAACTATTAAACACCTTGCTAAAATTAATAAGTTCTTTTACTAAGAAATGCCTGTTCCAAGTCAGGAATATGACAGTTGTTTTCCATTCGTTTGATGTGTTTGAGCTTTGATTTTGCCATTTGATAAGGGACTTTCCGAATTGAATTTTCCTAGGAGTTCGGTATTTTGCTATTTTACTTTTAGTTTAAATCGTTAAACGTCAAGAATAAGAACTGTCACACGTAGTGCTATGCGACAAAAGGAAATTAAAACAGCTAAATTCGTGTAAAGTTATCATTACCTCGGGGAGTCGGAACCTTGGTATCTTAATAATTGCTTAATTTATCAACGGAAAATTTAACGAAAATTGTAAGTAGTTATCGCATTACCGAAGCACTGACTATTGAGTTGACGATACCCAAGGGTTACTAACAGTATACCAGCAGTGGTATCGACCCATTTGTAGTAAATGAAAAACATTACTAATTCATTCGCCCGGAAGCTGTTATCAATCTACCTCGATCAAAGATGAATAGGACGAGTATGTATAAGACCTTTAATCGCAAAGAGTGACCACAATGGGTTATTAAATAGCCAAATCCATCGAAGGTCAATTTTGCCTGAGTTGGAAACTTATTCTTTAATGATTTTATAATTTCCCTATTTGTAAGTCCATATCACACAATCGAACTTTGTTTTCCCCCACTGTACAATGTGTTTGTTGTATACATATCGGTTGTCAAGTAAAGTAATCAGGTGATTGACAGGTAAAACATAACACGTGCAATCTTCGTTGTTTGTACAGGTTCAAAGAAAGAAACTAAAGAATACTTTTGTTCTCTAATTGCAATACAATAGTTACACAAGGCTAAATTATCTCATTGAGATGTGTGTTATACGTCAACGAGACAGCAACCAAGCGAGACAAATAACCAACAGACAGCCATTCAGTCCAATATCTCTTTCGAATATTTCACAGTGAAATTTGCAATTAAGTCAGAATATTTCAGTACATTCTTTTTGTCCTGTTTTCCAGAATAAAGTAGATTGTATTTCAAAATTTTATATCTTGTATATACAGTTAAAAAATACGAATTTTCATACTACATCCTTTCTATATTCCAAGACCAGCTTTGCAAGACAGGAATTTTCGACCTGACCCATCAATTTCGAAAAAATCCGATTTTTCTTGGACATGAGTGGGATTGGATCCCACGACATACTGTGAAAGTACTTTTATTCGTGGGGAACCAATTTTCGTGGTTTTCGTGGATGACTTTATCCACGAATTTAAGTGTCCAACGAAATATAACACCTGTTGTCCAAATCAAGACATGAAAAGATTCCCATGTAGGTTTGACTACCGATATGATCTAGAGAATACATTGAATATCGGCAAATCTGTCTCAGGGCAAATGCTCTATGAACTACAACTGCAGGCAGGATTAGACCCAATGTAATCTTTAAAAACCTAAACTGTACAAATTCTGATCGTTTAATTCTCATAAAAAATATTTTTGATCGATGAAAGTCAGTTTCCGGTGATGATATGCTATGATAAAGTGTTCATTTTATATTCTCATAATTCTTGTACGGGAAATAACAATTTCATGCTGGGCTTGCTTTTAATAAGAATTAATTTTACAATTCAATGTACATTTATAGCATTTGTTTATATAACTGATTTCTTTAAGTGACATGTTTATGGCCTAATTAACACCTTTGATGGTCTTTAATCTGTTGATCACTCGATCTCAGGTTAATTAGTGTCATCACTACACGGGAGCAACAATTTAAATGTTTACTTTGCAATTTCCTTCAATCGAGAAAATTTGTAATCTTCGTTTCTAATGGCTTCAATTCTACACTTTATTTGGTTTGGTTTTTTAGAAAACTAAAATCCACGAAATTAAAAACCCACGAACATGTAACTTTTGCTCTAACCACGAAAATTGATACCCACGAATTAAAGTACTTTCACAGTACTTCAGGCACGTAGACCCGTGCAATGGCGTGGACATACAATGTCAACCGGTATTCCACTCCCACCGTGGGCGCGAGAAAATGACGAAGTCCACATGTGCTGTAGTGTACATGGCTTTTGGTTTGATAAGATTCAACTGGCAGTGTTTCTTCATCTGCCATCATTTGTTGTACAGATCATTTCTATCGATCAATATTATAATAAAAGAAACATTGTTTTGTTATAATAATATGTGAATGCAAAATCGAATTGTTGTAAATATAATATTGCGGGATACGTTTGTCATGATTAACATCACTTGACTTTAGTAATGTGGCTTAATTTCATATTTATGGACTATTCAGTCCAAAAACTTCCCTGAAATCATAAATATATTTGAAATCTTAGGTTTCGCCTTGCTGTAGTTCATTCAGCGTTCATTTCATTTTGTTTTTCTAGCAGTGTACGACCAGCTTATTTCGTAAGAAACGATTCGTTGATAAAGCACATTTAAACTTATTTTTCTGTGTTTAGAGAAACAACAACATAATATTACACTTTATTGAAAATAAAACTGTTGGACAATCAAAACACTCGGAAATTGACATGATCTTTAATAAATTTTGCAGTATTTTTGTGATTGACAAGGGACGACTTATTGTGTACTTTTATCAGTGCATTATCATTGGCAATATTACTGATATTGTTTACTTGAAATTTGCTGTATAACATTGAAAAAAATCATTTTAAATGAAGTATCTTGTTCATGCATATGTTATCTCAGGTTAAGCTTTACCTTTAGCCGGGTTAAACAGAGACCCAACGGATAACATGAGAAAAATAAATGGTTACCTGGACTTATCCCTTTCAGCAATAAAATCCACTGTATGGACGGTTTGTCTATTAGGATGTTCAATGTATAATTAGACAGCACAGGGCTCGAAATAAGCGGTCATCCGGTTGTCACAGACGACTTAAAGTCGTGTCGGTCAACTTAAAACTTTGTAATTTAACGGCTATATCGGCCGGTTGTTTTATTTACGGGCAACAAGAAAAATCGTGAAAAATTTCACCTGAGAATACAGCTTTCTTGCATCTTTAAATCGCTTATTTTGTGTATTTAACATAATTCGTACTTTCATTTCACAGAATTTTCCGGCGACGCATGCCTAAGAAGCAACAACTACTCCTAAACGAAAACCTGATTGTTTAATCAAAGCCGGAAAATTTAAGAGATAATTTCCGGAAACCAGCCAGCTCATTTGGTAACCTAAACCTGGATGGGCAACTAAGTTTTCGAAGCGCAGTCACGATTTTACATAATTATACCCTTTCGCTCTGAATCTCTTTTAAAGCTTCTGCGATTATTTTATTATTGTTTTATGTTTTCATCTAAAGTGTTTAATCTGCATTGCTTCAGAGATTTGTTTCAGTTGTCCAGGCAATCATCACAAGCCCGTATTTGACGATATCATGTCCGTCAATCGCTAATTACAAAATCTTGCATCGAAAAAACGAAACGCAAAATCTCGTAAATAGTTGTCAAAATATCTAGTTTGGTACGCAAACTTCAATAAAAGTTATTAAATAATGTTTCAGTTCAATACTATTTGAAGATGGCATAGTTTTGAAATAGCTTTTATGATTCACAGAAACAGCCATAGTGTCAAAATGTCAACAGAAAGTTCAAATTGAAGGGAGACATATAGAGGATATATTTCTGGTGGAAATAATTCAAATATTATTAAGTTATCACACCAGACTAAAAATTGTAGTGTGTTCAATGATAAATAAAATAGTTGTGTTCATGACCCACTTTAAAACATTAAAAATTGTATTCTTGCCATAAAAAAAAAAAAAAACCTGTGTTCAGATGAGACTTGGAATATGGTTAAACTTTTTCCTGTGAGAGATACTTTACCAATTGTACATGTAAATTGTAATCCAGAAGTTGTTCATAGATCTTAATTAGAAATTAAAAAAAACAAGCAAAGTTAGTCCTTAAAGTCTTTCTTATGTGTAAATAAATTTTGAAGTTGTATTTAAAATACATAAATATATGAATATAGCTAAAAATGTAAATAAATAGATGTACTTAATGTGTTACATAATTACTCTTGAAAAAAATGTCAGGGCAACCTAGATTTTTTGGACTAGTTGCCCAGATGTTGCACAAAAAATTGGGCAAGTCAACAATCGATTATTCTCAATTTCTGGCCCTGCAGCCACATTCGGTTGGAATAGGCCCATTTAATCCGACGGTGGTGTCCCAGTTATTTTTTTACGCGCGAAAGAAAACTTACAAACCTTTGTTGGGGATGTCATCAAGATGACTGATTTTGTATTTTTAACACTCATGTAAGTATTCTTTAGATGGATGTATTTTCAAACATACTCTGGGCATTCCAACAAAACAGACGACGTATGTATCATGTTTATTAAGGAGTCTGCATACCTCGTAGATAGTGTTCGCAAACTAAATATAAATACCAAGAATTATTTTCCACGTTGATAATGAAAATATATCCAGAAAAACGCTTCGGACGCATGAAATTTATAACGTGTTGTTTTCATTTGTGAACTCCACGTTCAGCTATATAGATGATATCTTCTTACCGCATAAATCAAAAATTGTTTACCATTTACTTATACAAAAAAGAAGATATAGTATGATTACCAATGAGATAACTTTCTACCCGAGACCAAATGACATAGAAACCTATAGGTCACCAGCAGGCCTTCATAAATCAGCAAAACCCATACCACGTATTAGCTATAAAAGGCCCCGAAATGACAAATTTAATTCAATTCAAACGAGAAACTAACGGCATATGTTGTTTTGAACTTGACAAAATGATACAAAATATACCCTTATGCCTATTTTTTTTTTTTTTTTTTTTATCTATAAACTACCAGTTAAGGTGGGTTCATAATTGACTTTCAAACAATGGAGAAAACTGTTATAACTTTAAATTTGAAACTTTAATATTTATTTTAAAAAAAAAGAGCTGTTGTGTCTGATTTTTGAACTGTGGAGACATATTTTTTCTTACAGAGATTTAACAGGAATTAGTCTGCCCTTTACTGTGAGATAGTTCAATGTTATATAGATATTGTTTGATCGTTTTAAAGGTAGAATATCATGGCACGATTTTCGATCATTCTTATCAGTCGATTTTTTCCTGAGAGATAGAAATAATCTAAATATACAGCCTTAGTAAAATTACTATCAAATGCTAGTACACATTCCACGGTTGGAAGGATGAAGACTACAATTTCAAATTAAGAAGCATCAAAACATAGCCATGATAACATAGCTTTTATTTTAAATGTCGTTATGTATCATTTATGAAAGTTCATTTAATTTTCTGTTGTGTTGTAATGTATATATTTTATTGACTATTGTTGTTTTAATTGATCCCTTTCACGCATCATTAAGTTATATACACCTAATTTTCGGTTTAATTTGCCTTAAACAGATGTTCATTTGAACAAAATTCGTATAATGGAAATATGTTTAGAACCTAAGAAAGTAAGCTTGTTACATTAATAAGTTTTCGCATAATCGGGAACATGTACAATGTCAAGTATTTGCCAGTCAAAATACTAATCACTGCTACGATATTCGTTCAAAGAAATGCACTAGGGAATAATAATGACATATATACATGGATATTAATCGTTTTATTATGTTTATGTGTGTAGAACGGATGCCAACACATCCAAACATTTCTCAACAGGTTATGTTAAAAGGGGAACAATTTAAAGAATATAAACCGGAATATAAACCATTACATAAAATATACTGCAACCTTTATATCAAAACGTAAGTACCGACAGTTTCTGCAAGTACATCATATTACAGTAACCTTTTTAATATAAATAAATGACATTTGTTTTGCCTCATGCACACTAGTAACCAGAATTTAGATTGATCGGGCAAAAAGGTATTAACCCTATGAAAAAAAATTAATGAATATGTAAATAAGTTGACAAAAATTAAAATCGTTTTTTAATGTATTTTAATACATTTCAAATCATTTTAATACCAGTCAAATAGATTCCCTTGCGGTCATTCAAGTTATTTTAAGATATGTTAAGCTACGTCAAACTAATTAGCCATGCCCCCATTAAACGAAATCGAACTGGTATTAAGTCAATTTAAACTTAAAAGTGTCCGCCTTTTTGTAAGGTAAATCACTCAAGTAGAAAAGCAACCCTTGTTATCTATCGTCAATCCGTACAAAACGTTATCGATTTTAGTCAGATGATATACCTCCAACAAATATTCAGAATTAAAAAGAATTAATGACAAATACATATGTTATCTAAAGTTATTAATGGCAGATGTTTAAAATAAGTAAAAAATAAAATTTAAAGATAAATAATATAATTTTAATTTGTCCACATGCAGTAGCTCTAGATAAAAAAAAAATGTTGATAAGTGATATGAAAACTAGCGTCATCTAAGTATATGTAAGAGAATGATGATCCCTTTCTTCGTGATTAAGTACGACGTTTGCTATTTTGGTCTCTCACAATAGTTACTAAAAGTAAAACGAGAATTCTGGTGGTAAAATTATTATTTGAATTTCTTTTTTGCTTAATTTGTCATTTTTTGTGCGTCACATTTATGTATGACCGTATATTTACTTGTTCTCTTTGTCTGTTTTCTTATTTTGTGTTCGTTATTTAAGAATCAATAGAGGGGGAAATGTAAAAGGAACAGAAAGTATTTGTTGTTTACATCATTCCAATCGATATATCTTATCTTTTAAGTTGAAAATATACAATTTTTACAATGACCGACAAATAAAAAGGATCTATTCTTTTTTTTTTTAAATATGTTTTTATTGAATAAAAACACCGATCGTGAAAATGTTGAAATTGTTGAATATATTTCGTAAACAGTTTAGACTTGTTGAAAGTTAATTATGAAAATAAGAAGATATTGTATGATTACCAATAAGACAACTCTCCATAGAAGTTTACAACTATAGGTCACCATTATGCCTTCAACAATGAGTAAAACCCATACCGTTAAAGTTGTCTGCAAAAAGTTGGTTCATATGGAAAAAGGCGGAAAATATTGATATCTGTATTCTGTTGTTTCATTGACTCTCATTAAGCTTCTGTTTTATTGACTTTTCATTACATTCCCTTTATTCTTGATATTCATCAAACCGACATATAACTTTTTTTAAAGTTGAATTTTCATTAAGTATATGATCAGCTACAATTTTGTTTGCCGCTAGTGTTCTGTGACAGCTGCTATTGATTGTGTGAAAATTGTGAATACTACAATCAGACACAAGTGTTTCATAAATGGCAAACATCTCTAAAAATGTTGAATTAGCTGTCTTCTGATTATCAAATTGTTTCGTTAACCGTTTTGAATCTCCCCTCTTTATACAGCACTCAAAGATACTCTTAAAATCTTTTCAATGAATGGTCACCCAAAGTAAAGCTTCATTCAATCGCCACAGAATAAAACTTGCTGTACTTAAATAATCAACCAATGTTTTTTTTACATCCAGGCTGCAATATTCCTGCTGTTTGCCGCGTACAAAACGAACGTCAAGTTCAATGTCCTGGTTGCCTTCCTGTTCCAGAGGAAGTTTTAGATGATGGTCTTTACTGTGATTCGTAAACTAAACACTAAACTAAACACATCTATTGAACAAAAGAATAAAAGAACCCCAAACAAACATATGTTTTTGTTTTGTTTTTATTCATTATACTACGTTAACATTTGTTTTATGTTCCTTTAGGTTTCTCTTCGAGCTCTTTGTATAAACATCTCTAAAAGAGGGACGAAGATACCAGAGGGACAGTCAAACTCATAAATTGAAAATAAACTGACAACGCCGTGCCTAAAAATAAAAAGACAAACAGACAAATAATAGTACAGAAGACACAACATAGAAAACTAAAGACTAAGCAACACGAACCCAACCAAAAACTGGGAGTAATCTCAGGTGCTCCGGAAGGGTAAACAGATCCTGCTCCACATGTGGCACCCGTCGTGTTGCTTATGTCATTACAAATCCGGTAAATAGTCTAATTCGGTAGGTCACATTCGTGAAAAGGGAAGGGTATTGTAGTTACGACATAAGGAACATATCCGATATCATCTGTGAAACGGTTATTCCATAACGGTCAACCAACTCGTGATGGCGTCCGTAAAATTTACGAAGGGATGATTTCAACTTCACCATTTGGAACTTTTAATATTTTAAATATTGGTTGATTATTTAAGTACAACAAGTTTTATTCTGTGTCGATTGAATGAAGCTTTACTTTGGGCGACCATTCATTAAAAACATTTAACATGTTTTACAATTGGTTATGTCTAGTTCAGCAATATCAAATCAGGGAAGTCAACTTTGAGGGAGCAATTTCATTGACAACAATGCATTTTCAGGAATAAATGTTTAAAGGATACAGGATTCAAAGCAATTATTTAGACAAGATGAAGCAGAATTTCAATACAGAATTAAAATACTCTTAGTGTTTTGTTTACTGTAAACAGACCATACAAACACTTCGTCCAATCAGACATTTTGAGTATAATTTCCAATCTTGATGATGGTATGTGACCTCCTGCAATCAGCTGACAGTCTTTTGTGTCTTCGTTGAAGTTGAAACCAAAACAGATATCCAAAGATAAACAAACATGGAGCAAAATACGTTATTGATGGCTGTCGTTGTTCTTAGCAATAACATGGTTGCAAACAGATTAGACTTCCCACAAAAATGTCCGTCAAACTGACTTGAAAGTATACACTAATGACAGTTTAAGCCAACCTTTATAAAGTTTTATTAATTAACACATTTTAATGGATGCTATTCACACTTATAAATTTGTGATATACTATTTAAAGACTTTCAATACGATTATTTGTAGACTAAACGCACGTCTACCATATAAAATTTTAATCCTAGTATATATAATGAGTTTATTGCCGCAAAGTGGCATCA
Source organism: Mytilus coruscus (assembly GCA_017311375.1). NCBI lineage: Eukaryota > Metazoa > Mollusca > Bivalvia > Mytilida > Mytilidae > Mytilus > Mytilus coruscus. The sequence goes on along the minus strand of CM029604.1, from coordinate 23,495,597 downwards.
TGCAGTCTAAAAGTTACGTTATATGACAGATATGATTCCACTTCTCGCTCTTAATTTTTTTTTTTGTGGATAAAGGTAAATGTAAATTGCTAAACTATATAATATATATCTTCAAGCATGGCACATCAAATCGCACAAAGGTCATGAATCAATAAACAATTTTAGAACAGGATTGTTGAAAGTAACAAAAATGACAAACATAAATAGTGTTGGATCAAGTTAGAAAATATACCACATGTCCTTATCTATATAAGGAGTATTTACAGAGTTTAATTCTAGTTTTGGACTCACGGCTCCAACACAGTTGTATGGTTGAATGTCAATTTCATTCTTTGCAATTTGGTATGATATATTTCTCAGTAGTTGACTTCAAACGTTACTAAGCCTTCCTTTAACTGAATAATTCAAAGTTTATTTGAGGGCCTCTATCCCGACCTTATAGAAGTAAACAGACACTGTTACATGTACATGCAAGAAGTCGTTCTGTCAAATTTGATTTTTATTGGTGGAGCAGTTGATCTTTAGCTATTAATCAACATATTCCGTAAAATTTCAAAATTAAAACTAAAATTTTCAAATGCCTGTCAAAATAAATGGTAAACTAGAAAAATTAACGAGCGGTTTTCATATATATTGCAACTACAGGCGAAATACCATCTCTTGGTAGACCTACTGGATTGTCTAAGTGACGACAGAGAATGAACACTTGTTTGTAACATACCAAAAACCTCAATATTAATTTAGTTTTTAATTATTAAGTGATTCTCAGTTAACATCTTCGAAGTGTGAGTGATTGACTGATTGTTGTTTAAGGCCAATTTCAGCACTATTGTGCTATTTCGTGGCGTTCAGTCTTTATTTGGGGGGAGGAAGCCTGAGTGACCGGAGAGAACCATCGACCTTCGGTAGGAAAACTGACAATCCTTGTCATTTAAGATTGAGTCGAGCGCACATGTCACGTGGGCGTGTACGTGTTATCAGTCTCAAAGGCATAACAAGATTAAAGCAAGTAAATAATGTCCTATTTACAGCACTAACTCACTTATTGACTCTATTCTCCATGTTCCGGTGCTTTCCCAACTTGTTCTTTTACCTATACTAGAAATATCTAAGGGGGATCGATCGGTCCAGTCAATGACTACTTAATCGGATGAGTCCTTCATTTGAATGTATCCATCACCTGACCAGGTCAGAACAAACTTTTTAAAATATTTTCAACTAGTTATACCAGGGGTAACTTTGGTATAACAATCTCATTTCCGAAATTTTGTCGAATGAAGACTTTGTCGCCATTATCTGCTCCTATCACTATCTCATAGAAATTAGAAGAATATGACATGCTTTGACCCGAAATTTAAATTCTTTGAATCCGGAATAATACAGTCCATAATCAGATAACTTGGTACAATATTCATACACATTAGGGTTAGTTCCAGCACCGACTTTTCCGGAATCTTCTGTATATATCCAAATTTCATTTAATAAACTTCCTAGACAAGGAAACAAATAATTTCATTGTTATTGATCAGTGATTTACTATTCCCGCCAGCAGCAATAATTTTGCAAATGAGTAAAACATAATGAAAAAGCTTTCATTCAGAACTGTTTAAAAATAACAAAAGGTAAATAAACATTTAAGCATTTTTTACCTCAGGAGGGTAGCTAAATATGGTCACCTTTTCTTCTTCTGTCCTGCAGTAAAACAGTTGTCCTGAATATGCAAGAACTATTTTGTACATGACGTTGAGCAATCAACAATCAATTAATCAAGCAAGCAAGTCTTCATACATATATACAAAGCACATCCTGAAGTTAATGAATTATAAATGTTGTTACTTTACTTCATTATTTGTCGTGCAACCAAAGAAAGTACTGGTAGGACGACTTGATTATTTTTGTTATTCAATGTAAACTTCGGCTTATATACAAATTAGAGCATACATAAAACATTTATTTCTACTACCTGTAATTTTCAAGATAAAGCTGGTAGTACCTTGCGATGTTTTATTGATATTCAAATGTATCAAAAATGATCACGGATATGTTCAATTGTCGTAGCTACAATCCCATTATTACCGAATGGAATGTGACTTAAAACCCAATTGGATATTGTCATAAACAACGTGGAAGGTGCCATTCGTGGAGCCTAATACATATAATGGATAATAAGAAAGCAACTTCCAGCCTAGAGCATTTGGGACAGCCACAGTTTTTGAGCGTATTGATCGCCTTTCGGTTTTCTGTGTGGCAGTTATTGACTGTTCTATGTATTTTCATCCTTCTTGTTTTGTTTGTTTTTCTTCCACATAGGAATTTAATTGTTTTATTGGTATCTTCTGTCCTTTTTTTCTTAAGAAAACGTCTTATTAAAAAAAGGCATATACTTGTTTAGTGTGTGATGTTGTTATATGTATTTTATCATGCGTTTTTTCTGTGTATTTGTTCGAATTGACCGAAATAAAAATAGAGGTTGATTGCTAAATTACCTTAATATTTTAGTAACAAGACGTTTTACATATAAGCAGCTGTCCTTTTTTACACAATTGCCATTTGCTTTTGTAAATATTTTGGTTTTGATACAAGACCTTGTGTAGTCAGTTTAAAAATAAAATTCCCACATGTCTATACGCCGTTTTCAATCTAATGCATATGGGTAATATTTTCAAAAGCCTACTCCAAAACGTTGTAATTGGTAAAAAACGTCTAAACAATCGAAATCCAACCAATGGAGTAACATTATCTTTTTTGGGCTACGAACAATGAGATTACCCACTGTCATTTAGATTCTGAAACGGCGAATTATCGCCGGGACATTTGACATTTGCTTTTGCATTTGCATGTCCTTCAGTTGTATTTGGATTTTATTGCATTTGTAAATTCCTATCTCTTTAACATAAAACCTATATCTGTTAGTTTTGTTTCGGAGCTGAAACTTCAGTGCCAATCAAACTACTGTTTCTTCATTAGCTTGATTTCCACTGAAGCGAACTTCCGTCCCTTTTTCAAATTATGTCCCCTTTTCTTATCCTTGCCGGTGGTAGTCCTGGAAGTTTTGTTATTGTGTGTATTTGTTTTACAACAAACGGTTTAGATAAGCAATGGCAAAATAAGTAGTTCTAAAAACCGGTTAAACCCCACCATGCACTGTGTGTACGTATGCTTAGTCGAGTTATCCTGATTTTGTGTTGTTCAGTTATTGTTCATTTTTTTCTTACGTCTGTATTCTGGAGGAATCGGACATCTGATGTTGTTGTGTATAAAGATAAAGGGATATGATACGATTGCAAGGAAAACAAATATTCACCTGCGATCAAAGACTTAGATGTAAGGGAGTTGGTGTATGTTGTACCATGTAGAATACGTGATGATTCCTCTTATCCTTTCTATGTATTATGTTACTACTATTAATGGAAACTAAATGTTTCTAGGACTTTAATGGTTTAAAGCTTGTAGGCGAAACTTTGTTTTCCTCACCTTAAAAAGTAGTTTGGGCTCTGGTGGAGAGTTTTCTCATGGGCAATCATTCAATATTTAATTTTTATTATTTTTATATGTTCAAATAATTGATACTGTACTGTTATCAAAACACATGTAATTTTTACGACACTCATTACCATGAAGACTCTTAACCGGTTATTACTGATCATTTAATTGTAATACGAGCGACACTACGATAGTCACTTGTAAAGATTTAAATTATCAACTTTGAAGCACATTCATTCTTGGTTTTAACCTGTTTCTGTTGGTTCAATATGTGACTTTGAGTGAAATTTTTTTGAACGTTGTCTATGATTTTGTTTTAAAATTTTTATGTATTGAACTTGTAGATAGTTTATCGAAGGTAATACATATGACATTCAATTCAAATGAGTTGAAAACCCTGAGAATTAAAGACATACCTATGCATGTTGAACATCGAACAAGAAAAATTACAGATATTCGCATTGTAAAACTCGGATATCTGTTTAAAGTTTGCATATCCACTAATTGCAACAACACACAAATAAATAAAATGTTGCACTGATTGAGTTTAAATAATACGTAGAATTGTTTATACGCCCTAAACAATGAAAATTCAACCAACGAGACTCTATTTTCATTTTGAGGATTGAATTATGAAATTAACAATATTCCATTATATTAGGATATTGCAAATTCAGAATAATAAACATACAATATAAATATTAATCTCCTTTGGTAAAATTTAAATTAATTTATGTATTGAAGCAAATATTGCATAAAATTTTTCGATTGTGTAAGTCGTGCTATTTTAGTATGACAAAATAGGTTGGTACACATTTAACTGCATACGATTCGCATTTAGCCAATTCATGTCTCTTCAGTGCTGATCTTAGCCAAATTAATTGCAACAGAACTTTGAAGAGCTTATATAATTGAAACATGCCGAAAGTATTGCCAAAGCCTGACAAGAAATCAGAGCTATAAATGAGTACCCATGTTTTACAACAACATATTTCAATGAAATAATATCATTCTTGCTGTTTTGGTCAAAATAAAACACGTCACTTTGTATGGCTAACAACGGGAAATTTATGGAGGTATCATTTAGTGTTAGAAAGAATAAGGGGAAATATTAAAGAAACGTAATAAAACATATCTACTTACACAGTATGTGTTCACTATGACATTTTTGAGATACTCACGTTCCGGCAGCATAAGGTATAGACTTTACTTATCAATCAGTCAAAGTCTGGTTAAAGGCATCATTTGGAGAGAAAAAAAATGTTTTAAAAGATTTCAACGTCGCTTACCGTTGCAAAATATCTATGTCACAGATCTGTTAGATTTTTCACATACAATCCCTTCATTATTTCTCATTCATACATTCCATTGGTTGAAAGGGTTAGAACGGCAGATACCACTTCATTTCCACTAGTTGTGAAAGAAATGTAAATGTATTTTTTTCTCTATTTGTAATATGTGTTTCTAAATCTTTAGAATTCAGAGTGTGGGCCATTGTTTGTCTTTGCTTCTCTTTTGTAACAATATTATGTCTAGATTGTCTATACCTTTTTACGTGTTTGCTTTTGTAGCTTCCTTTTATAGTGTTTTAGCATTTTTATTGACTTCGCTAACTATGTAACTTATGTTTAAATAAGGGATTTAGAATCTTCTATTGCATCTATTATACTCAATTTTTAGTCCGACCCTGAAATAATCTGTTATTATTCATGAAATTATTCAAAATATTCTTGTTAATCTTTTTGTTACGTCATTACATAAAAGCCCAGTATAAATTATAAATCATATAGACGTACATACTGAAACCTAAGGACATTTCAATAGCTTAACTTTTGTTAGTTTTTGGATTTGGTTTGTTAGGAAGATATATGTTTACGACAAACAATACATCAATTAACAACGTTTCTAGATTTTACAAAGTACTCTTTAAACCAAGGTAATTCATATGTCTATATTCATGATATTACAATGATGTTTGTGACATTTTTACATATATTAAATGTTATATTGGCGTTAAGTTCAATACGATATGTCTTAAGATGGAATTTTACTTCATCAAATTCGTATTATGATCTTATTCATATGCGTATATTTTAACGATATTAGTGAAACTTATTATACATATCAAATTTCATTTCCATTGAAGTTATTAAGCATCGCCCCTCAGTCATGGTCAATTGATTTAGATATTTTTTCACATTTTACATGCTAGAGTGTTGCCATTTAAAATCCAACATTTACAGTATACAGTCCCTGATTCGTGTTTAATTTCCTATAAAAATATTCTCATTACAATTTATACCATTCACAATTTTTCTTTACCAATTTAATAATACATGATAAGCCTCCCCTTTTTTATACGGCACTACAACATACTCTTAAAGTATTTTTAAGGTTCACCTCAAAAAGCTTCATTCATTTGATAAAGAATTAAACTAGCAGTGCTTAAACAAATATCATTGCATTTATTGCTGCGATACTACTCCAGTGTTTCGCCTAGAAAACGAACGTTAGCTACAATGTTCTGAATACCTTAATGTTAAAAACGAAGTTTAAGATAATGAGCTTTGCTGTGACTTTAGAATTTAACACATCTATGGCACAAAAGAGTATAAGAATCTCAAACAAACATAGATGTTTTCTTTTATTGTTATCTATTATGCTAGGTTGACATTTGTATTAATGTGTTCTATGTTTTCTATTCATACTCTTCGAATTAACATCTCTCATTAAACATGTTCAAAGATATTGGAAAGGTATAGGCCAGTAAGACATGTTGTCAACATCAAATCAGGAAAGTTTACTTTGAAAGAGCAATTTAATTGACAACAATGCTTTTTTCAAGAGATTGTGTTTTAATGAAAGATTATTAAATAAACTTAGTTTAGACAAAATGAGGCAGAACTTCAATACACAATTAGAATTAGAATACACTAATTTGTTGATTTATTATACACAGATCATACAAGCACTTCGTCCATTCAGACATTTTGAGTATAGTTTCCAATCTGGACGACGGTATGTGGTCATTACCTGACCTCCTGCAATCAGCTGACATTCCTGGATGTTTTTATTGTAGTTGAAACCAAAACAGATACCCGAGGTAGAACAAAGTGTGGAACAAAATATACTATTGATGGCTGTCGTTGTTTTAAGCAAGGTCATGTTGCCATACAGATTTGATTTCCCACAAAAATATCCGTTGAATTGACCTGAAAGTATATACTAATGGACAAGTTACATAAATTTTCACTCTTTTACTCAAAATTTTTCTTACTTATATATTTCTGATAGACAGTTAAGATACTATCAATACAACCATTGCTGCTAAAAAAAAAAAAAAACTTTACGACACTATATGATAAAACTGGTTGCTCATAAATCTTTATAAAATCACAGATTTTCGGAGATAGTTGTAAGCTGTAACATCATGAGATTTGAATATGAATTTGCAAAGCATGACAAAAATAAATCAACGTTATGAGTAAATAAACAATTTAAGAACAGAATAATTGAAAGTGATAAAAAAATTCGAATCATAAATAGTATTGGATCTAGTCAGTAAAGGAACAACAATACCTTGTTTATATAACATGTATAACGATTATTTAAAGAGTTTAATTTTAGCTTTAGATATACATCTCAAACACAGTTTCATGGTTGAGTGACACATTAATTCGTCCCAATTTGGTAAGATGTACTTCTGAGTAGTTGACTTTAAGTGTCAGTTTTCCCTTTTCACTGTGGCGTGTCTTATGGTGCATCATCATACAAGTAAAAGTAAAAGTTTGGTAGGCTTTATGATCGCGAAAAATCTTTATCAAAGATAAAATAAAACTTACCAAAATAAATACTTAACACACATTTGTAAAATTCAATTAGGTTGCCATTATCAAGGCGTCGTAGCATACATTCTATTTATACCAATATGTTTTAGCTAAACAAATTAATGTTTAAAAAAAATTCCAAAGTGTCTTAATAATAAAGCATACTTATGAAGTTGGCTGCTGTTATGACAGACAAAGGGCGATTCTAAAGAGGACGATAGTAACATTTATATTGATTAATGCATCGAACGGAAAAGTCACAATATAAGATCTAATGTATATTCCATTGTAAATACTATAACTTTTTTTTTCAGTTTGTACCAGTGTTTTTTTCGTAAATTAAAAACAAACACCGCTTATATTTCTAGTTAATTTTAGCTGGACAAAACTTGCACTTTTATTATGACCTGTTGGTGTACAATTTAGTTTTCAATAAATACTTCCGTTGTCCTCTTGAATTAAGTATTATTATCAATATTATTACAATTATTATCATTATTATTATTATTATTATTATTTTATTATTCTTATTCTAATTCTTATTCTTATTATTTTTATTATTTTTATTATTATAATTATTGTTATTATTATTATTGTTCTTATTATTATTATAATTATTATTGTTATTGTTATTACTACATTGTACTATTCTCAATTATTATTGCTATTATTATTATCATTATTTTTATTGTTGTTGTTGTTAATATTGTTGTTGTTGTTGTTGTTATTATTGTTTAAGTATAATTATAAGCGAAGAATTTGGTAGTTAATAGGATACACAAATTGACGTTATGACAATAGAAAATTCGCAGATCAGTAGATTTGTTTTTATGAATATATATCGAATTACTTAATTTTGAAAAACAAATGTTTCAGGACAATGTAACATCGTGTTTGACAAGAGTTATTAACCCAACGAGTTTGACCCGGTAATATCTCACTGATTCGTGCAAAAAGTTCACTAAAATGAACATTATTAAAATGGTAGATTTGTTTTATTGACCACATATTTGCAACAGTTAGAGGACATTTTTTCGTCGAACTATCAATATTCTTATTGCTTTCTGCTTGCCGGCTTGTTCCGTTATTCTTAGGTGGTAGACTTCATGCAACAGTACATCGAAAAAGGACTTGAAATAAATAAGAATTGATTCAATATTAGGGTACTAGGGCGTGCATTTCTTATGACGGATTGCTTGATAGCGGGTTCCTGCTTACCCGGAAGCTTCAAACGGATAAGTTTTCTGAAAGGCTACATTACCGAATGCCACTTATCACCGGATTTGTACTTGCATAAGCCATTACGACAGATATCACATGTAAAATAGGAACTGTTTAACCTTAAGCCCGTTTAAAAAATTCCTGAGTTTTAGTTGCGTTCGAATTGCTCGATCTTTTGTTTTCTGTGTAATGTTTTGTTATTGTTTTTTGTCTTTTCGTCGTTTTTTTGCATAGGGTTGTCTAATTTTTTTGTACTTATGATGTTAGATTGCCTTAATCTCTCCATTTTCTTCTCAGTAACAACAGCACAACATAATATAAACGAAAAGAGGAGCGTTTTCAAATGCACATAGAAAAATCTGTTCATTATGATACTTGTAAACCAGTTAAAACGAAATATGACAGCATCAATGAAGGAAGGTCTTCTAAATTGTAAGGAAAACATCATTAAAGATACCGGGCTTATAGTTTTGTACGCCAGACGCGTGTTTCGTCTACAAAAGACTCATCAGAGTTTGACTTATATACCAAGGAAGTTATTTACTGTTCCTCTTTCAAAAAGTTCATAGTTTTTCATATGGACTTTTTTTTGTGAAATTCAACTATTCATTTTCAACGTGAAATAAGTTCATGGGTTGCCACAATACTAATTGTTTGCATTATTCAAAAACTCAATCATCGCCTAATATGGGACCCTTCTTAATAATTGAATGTAGACGGACAATTGTCAGAAATAATCCTTTCAGATAAGGGATTCCGACCTATTGTAACTAAGAATACACTGCTACACTGCTACATGCAAGACATCTTTCTGTCAAATTTCGTTTTATTGGTTTAGTAGTTGTTCTAAAACTATGGTTCAATATATTCCGTGAAAGTTCAAAAGTGGAGCTAAGACTTTCTAATACCTGAATTAGAAATTGGTCAAATTAGCAAAGCAAATTGAATGAGCGGTTCCCACATAGATTGCGATGAGATGTGGAATACCACCCCTGGCAGACATACTAATTGTATAATTGGTAGCAGAGAAAAAAATGTGTACAAAACATAAAGCAAACCTAACTGTTAATTTAATTTCTGATTATTAAGTGCTTCTCAATGAATATTTTCGACTTGTAAGTGTAATTGTTATCTGTTTAAAAGACAAAACAAAACTTCAGCAAGTAAAGAATGTCATATTTAGATTACTAACTTACCTTTAAATTCTATTCTCCATGTCCCGGTACTTCCCCAACCTGTTCTTATCCCCATTCCAGTAATATTAAATGGAGATAGATCTGTCCAGTCCATGACTAATTTATCGGAAGAGTCCTTCATTTGAATGTGCCCATCAACTGACCAGGTCAGCACAAACTTTTTAAAATCTATGCAACTAGTTATACCAGGGGTTTCTTTGGCATAACTTTCACCTGTTCCGAACTTCCGTCGAAAGTATAAATACTCGCCTTTGCTACCTCCTATCGCTATCTCATAGAAATTAGGAGATTCAAGATTTGCTGAAGATGACAAATGAATGAAAACATCACTGCATGCCTTGACCCTAAATCTAAATTCTTGAAATTCGTAATGAAACAGTTCATAATCAGATAACTTGGTACAATAGTCATAAACATTCGGAGTATTCCTTGCATCAACGTTTCCAGAATCCCTCGTCTTGATCCACACTTCATTGAGAACATTACCTAGACATAAAAACATAGGAAATGCATTATGACTGATCATTTATGTACACTTCGTGTTGAGTTTGTTAACATTCTCCACAGGACTTATTTTTTTTTTTATTAAAATATTTTTTTTACTTTTAAGTCAACTTATATTGCATATATTAACCAACATAAATAAAATCATAAAACAAAAGTATAATGTGAGTGTATCCAAATTGCACCTATTTTGACAGTTTTTTTCCCTACGTTTATCTATGATCAAGACACAAGTTTCCATTCTGTGTTTATTTTCTAGAAGTATCCTTATTTACTATATAGTTCCACCAATTTAATTTTGAATCCATATTGAATCATGGAAAATGGGTTTGAACCCACATCCAAACGATTCATGATTATGTAATGAAAAACAAAATCGAATACTAATGTTTTGTTTTATTTCTCAAAATATTTAGAGCAATTTGACAATAGTCCGTGCTTACTGTTAATTTTTTTTAGAAATGGATCCTGTAAAATCTTGATTGCTTATTTTACTCAAGTTGACTTTTTGTTGACGTCGCATACGTTTTACTTAGATTTTAACTTTTCCACTAAATACTTCTTTAGTTTATATATATTGTGAAAGTTTTGTGTATATATTTAAATATATTTAGGTATGTTGAAGGACGTACATAATATAAAACACAAATTGTTTAGTCACTAGGAAAACTTGTAAGATTTCCGCTGCTATTTTTGATAAATGCGTGTAAGTTGGGTATTCGGTGCAATTTGGGAGCTGTGACGTAACAAGGTTGTGACAACGTCGTCAAAACGTAATATGTACATGTACAGAACGTTGTAACAACGTTGGAGACACCTAGTCAATTATAATAATAACCACTATCTATATTTTGTAAAATTGAAAATGGAAATTTGGAATGTGTCAAAGAGACAACAACCCGACCAAAGAGCAGAAAACATTCGAATGCCACCAATGGGTCTACAACACAGCGATAAAATCCCGCTCCAAGGGGCGGGCTTCAGCTGGCCCCTAAAAAAAATGTGTACTAGTTCAGTGAAAATGGACGTCATACTAAACCCCAAAACATATAAATGAACTTAAATTAAAAATCATACAAGACTAACAAAGGACAGAGGCTCCTGACTTGGGACAGGCGCAAACATGCGGCGGGGTTAAACATATTTAGTGAGATCTCAACCCTCCCCCTATACCTCTAGCCTATGTAGAAAAAAACAAACACACAGCATTACGAACAGTAAAACTCAGTTTAAAAGAAGTCCGAGTCCGATGTCCGATGTGTATGTTTCCTTTCATCTTTTTGTGAAGATTTTTCATATCATTCTGCTCGCTTGAGATAGAAAATTATAGTCAAAAACTAAGGGTGCACGTGACGTTGTCAATGTACACATCAACAACGTGATATGCTAAACAGCGTTAAACGGATTATCAATTGTCTTTCAAACTCGAGGATTTTTTCTCGGCCACATCTCATCTCAGGGCTGTCCCCCTTTGATGAGATCGTAGCTGAGAAACACCCTCTCGTTTGAAAAATCATCGATAATCAATAACTCCTATCAACGTTGAACGAACGTTATTCCAGAACGTAACAGGCTCGGCAGTGTATAACAATCTTTTGTAACGTTGTTGCGACGTTATCATAACGTTTTGTTTTTATGACACGACGCTAATACGACCTTCAGCCAACGTCGTGATTACGTCGTGTGTTTGCTGGGTAGACAGGGAGCTATTGATAAAGAGCAAATGTTGCCTTTCAGATGTCTATTGATTATACCGTTTTGGTAGATTGCTATATCTTTGCAAAACCGTTTGCTTACATTTAAAAGTGTAGTTTCTGAGCGACAGCGTTTGCACCCATCACTCACATGTAGCCTCCTTTGCTGTAATCCTACCGTAGCTAGCCTTCGTCTATTTTATCTTGAATGTGTTATCAAAGAAGACTCATGTGTTATTCAATTCATTTGAGTTCAAATGCTTGAAAATAAGAACCTATCTAAGCATATCGAAAAACACCCAACGAGTAAATTGACTAGAAACCGGATTGTTAAACTGATATAACTGTTTAAAAATTACATATAAATGGATTGCAAGAACCATTCTGTTTAAAATGTATTCTTTAAAGCAATTCAAATATTGAAGCATATATTATATTGTTGACACAAATTATAATCTTTGCAATATATAATTTCAAATCAATTTCATGCACTTCATAGTTACTTGGAATAAAATCGACAGAAAAGAGAGCATGTTGAAATTAGATATATTTATTCATTACGATTAATTCGATCGGATGCAAATACAGTTTGGTGCAGAATAAGCATTTTATTAACTAACGTACGTTAACGCCAAGTGCATATATTTCGCTTGCTTTCTTCAATTTATCTAATTAAAGTAAACGCGCATTTACTAGTAATCGTATAAAAAATGAATCAAAAGAATAAAATGTGAGCACGTGGCGTTAACGTTCGTTTAGGTAATGAAATGATTCGTGTACACCCAACTGTATGTGTGCGCATTTAAAACTCTAGCACTGTTTGTGTGTAAACCAATTCAGACAATCAAGACTATGTGTTGTTCGTAGGTGTTGTTTTCGTTTGTTCTGCATTATAGAGGAATCAGATGTTGGCGGTTGGTGGGTATAGAGTCAGAAGGTATGATATGATTGCAAATAAAACTAATATTCATGCCCCGAAATGTCGTGGATGTAAGCAAGACGTAGTATGAAGTCCTTTGAAGACCTCATGATTTATTCCTGTTATCCATTCTATCTATGTGTCACTCATATCATTAATGCTAATCAGTTGTTTCTAGGACTACAAAATTAGAAGCTTGTAGAAAGAAGATTGAAAAGGCTCAAATGGTTCTGTTGGAATGATTAATACGGGCCAGTTATCACACCTTAAATTAACTAAAGTTTGTAGATGAAATGTTTGGTGACTTAGTTTACAATTCACTTTAGCATGAATACTTTTGACCAATCATTACTTATCACCAGATTTTAATAATAGCTACAAGACGGGAGTCACTTTTGAAGCATCAATGATTTACTCTCAAGAACATGTATTCTTGGATTCTCTTTGTGCAACCTTTGAATTGATGTGTACTGTTTTGGAATGATGTTCGGCTTACCTACGTTTCCATTGACACTGATATTGTCTGTTCTTTTCTATTTATTTATTTGTTTATTAATTCCGTTTTCTTTTTCTTTTTTAGTATTTTCACTTTTTGAGTCCGTTTATCAAAAATGAGTCAAATATCACTCAATTTATTTGTATCTAAATTCTTAAAAATAAAAACCTACCTAAGCATATCGAAAAACATCAAACAAGGAAAATGACTGCTATCCGCATTGCTAAACTCATATAACTGTTTAAAGTTTCCAAATAAGGAATTGCAACAACCTTTTTATTTGAAAAGTGTTTTTAAAAGCAATTCAAAACTTGAATCAATTATCATATTGTTGACACAAACTGTACTTGTCAAAATATATGATTTAAAATCATTTTCATGCACTTAATACTTAAAAAAAGAATAAAATCGAAAGAATAGAGTGCATGCTGAAATTAAATACATTCGTCCTCTTATGATAATTGATACGGTCAGATGGAAATGCAGTTGTGTACAGTCCAAGCATTACATACACTAACCGAACGTGTTAAGGACATTCGCTCCTCTGTTTCAAAATAGCAAGCGTTGTAAAAGACTGAACTAAATGTATAGAATATAAATAAGGGAACTTAAAAAGTACCCAAAAAAAATATAGGTTCGTGTCCTTGTTTTTGCGGGATTTAATTCACTCTAGATTTTTCATAAAATTTACATTGACATCTTTTTCCTTTCAAAAACTATGAAAAATTAACATGGATTGTATAAGATTTTCAAAAATGGCTTTTAAACTATATTCACTACAATTATGAAAAGAAAAGTAGGGGTTAGCGGGCAAAATTTGTCATGGCACTTCACAGGATAAAACTAGAGAATTCCAAATATCTGACAAAACGTTAAAACAAGAGTCGCGAACATCCTTAGCACTTCGTGTACATATTTCAATTTTTTACTTCAATTGTCGCGCTTATTAGTACAAGCGCGTTTACTATAATAATAATAACGCGGTCAAAATGGAAATATCTAATGTCTACCCGAGTAAACACGCGTTTACTTTTTGTCCGTCTAGTCAGTAGTTAATCGGCGTTACAGTTCATATTGAGGTGCACTTGGAAGTAAACGGGCTATTTCTGTTTGTGTTAACTATGTATGTCAAATAAAATATACAACATTTCTTTACTTCTTAAATTAGTTAGCTACGACAATTGAAACACATCTGCGACAATATTTTCGTCAAATGTTAATAAAAAAACATCGTTCTGTATTACCTTTTTCTGTTGTTTTTTTTTTTTAATCATACAGGAAGACCCCTGTTTCTTTTTAAATGTTGATAAAGGTGTATTTGTAGCGACTCAATTTACAACACACTTTAGGGTCTTTTTACTGACTACTAATTTTCATCGGATTTTAATTATAGCGAAAATATTTAAGCAGAAATGCTTTATCTTCTAGATTCTGAATGTGTTCTTGGCTTCTAATGTCTCAATCTTTGAATTTATGTGTAATGTATTTGAAAGATGTTTGTCTCACTTAATTTTCAATTGAAAATGACACTCTCTGTCCATTGAACACACATTACTCTGTTTAAAATTGCATTTTTCATTTCTTCGTCATTTATACTTGTCGATCGTTTTTCCAAAATGATTCATATGTTACTTAATTCAATTGAGTTAACAAATAAAAACTTAAAATACAGACCTACCTAAGCATGGTGAAAAATATCCAGCAAGTAAAATGACTGCTAACGCCATCGTTAAACTGAATTAAATGTTAAAAGTTTATAGGTGTTTTTCACTCGTTCCGTTGGTTGATAACGTTTGATTTTGTCAGTTTTTATGGACTTCCTCTTTTTGAATTGACCTTGGAATTCTGTGTTTTTGTTATAATTTTGAAAAAGAATTGAGTTCTACAACCTTTCTGTTAAAACATTTTCATTGAAATAACATAAAAAATTGAATCGATAATTTAATTATTCACGTTATGAACACCAGACTGCATGCTTTACAACTCTTTTTTGTGTGACATGTTCACATTTCAATCATTCCATACATCAAAGTAGTTGACTTCATTGCTTATAGGGTCTTAAAAATAGACTTAACCAGGAAAACTTAACATTGACCAATGAAATGAGTCAGGTGAACCGTAACAAACAGCCATGTGCGCCTTACAATTATTAATTAAGGTCAGATAAAACCTGCCAGACTGGCATGTTTACCCTACAATCATTCTGTACACCAAATATAGTTGACCTTCTGCTAACTAACAGTATCAGAGAAATGAACCTGATCAATGAAATGACGTCGAAGTCAGGTGAATCCTGTCTGACGGACATTTTAACTTTGCAAGGAATTCATATACCCTATAGAGTTATCATATTATAGAAAAACAAAAGATATGGGGTATCCATCTGTGATAGCCTCTTTATTTTGTGTATATATTAATTGTAAAATAAAGATGTATAATTATGTAAATGTTAAATAAAACTACAAAACATATTGTCTTTTCTAAAATTTGATTACATCGAAACGTTTCCATTCACTATTGACGTATTGTTGAATATTCGTGATTATTTGGATTTCAAGTAATATTTGAAAGATTATATCACCAAACAAGCTATTGGACAAACATCTTGGCTACAGAAAGTTGAATGCTTAACGAGACAACTGAAGGAAGGAATGTTTAGAGGAATGGAGAATGATATCACACGTACCATCATTGAGATTGTGAAAGAAACATCATAGTGAAATACCAGTTTTGAATGCCGATGACGTCATTTCTTCGTCAGAGGGAAGAAGAGTCGAATGACATGGAAGTCCAACACAGGGGAGAATGTGATATCCTCTTTATTTTGTGTATATTTCAATTGTAAAATAAAGATGTATAATTATGTAAATATTAAATAAAACTACAAAACATATTGTCTTTTCTAAAATTTGATTATATCGAAACGTTTCCATATATTATTGACGTATTGTTGAATATTCATGATTATTTGGATTTCAAGTAATCTGATTGGTTGGTTTAAAGTTTTAGCGCTGATTTGCGATTTTCTTTGTTTGAGTTAGAAGGACTAATTGATTCGAAATGGACAGATGTTAATGTCCAGTAGCATTGAAATAGTTTGAAAGTATATAGAATAGTCATGATTGTATTGTAATGACAGACTTGACATTTTGACGTGAGTTTTCTTTATTTACTTCTTTATTAATATTTCTAATATTTTTCATAGATTGGTATGAATGGTTATTTTTCTCTATGATCCCGAAAAGTATTATCGCTACATAGTGTGCATATATTATACACTTATTTTATTACATAAATTACTGGTAGTCATTCGTTAGAGCTATATGTAAATCAGTTTAGAAAGTACACAATTCCGATCGATACTTTGAGGTGTATTCGATGACTTTGTTATGAGTAGATTTTAAATACTACCGTGTATTACTTGTGTGAATTAGTCCGTACACGATAACATTGTTGATTGATTATAAATAGAAAACATAAACAAAGTTGTACTAGATAGAGAACTACGTTCTGTACATATTTAAAGTATTGTCCGAGTTATGTTTTATTTTATACACAATGACAAGATTTATTTTGTATGTTTTATAATTATGTCTATGTTTAAATACGGTTTCATCAAAATCCGTTATTTAACATTGTAATTTTGGTTTACAGAATTTGTAAGCTGTTATATAGATATCACTGTGTGATGATATACCAGTTTGTACATTTGAAATGGTTTGTGCCACAACAGTAACTACCTTGCTCCACAAGTTGGTAAGGATTGGTAATATGTTATTAGAATTATAATGTATTTTGTTAAAAAGGTTTAAATAACTAAGAAGTATGTTAAGGACATAGTTTTGGTATAGAGTGCAATGTTTGTATAATACCATTAAATGTTATGAAAGAATATTGTACTTATTATGTGTAATACTGTATATTTGTTCTGTAAAATTCTTATAACTTGATCATTGTTATTACAGGGTGATTTACGTTACTGATTAATAAATATCCTGAACCCTAGCAAAGTGACTTGAGTTTTATTTGAAGCCCAAAAGTCAGCTATTACATTTGGCGCCCAACGTGGGGCGTTTGATGGCACAGATCACTACTTGGAGCAATCTGATGATTTTACCTATGATGTCAATAGTTACCACGTGTTACCGGAAGCATGGTTTGTTGTGATCATTGTATGTTTTATAATTATGTCTATGTTTAAATACGGTTTCATCAAAATCCGTTATTTAACATTGTAATTTTGGTTTACAGAATTTGTAAGCTGTTATATAGATATCACTGTGTGATGATATACCAGTTTGTACATTTGAAATGGTTTGTGCCACAACAGTAACTACCTTGCTCCACAGGTTGGTAAGGATTGGTAATATGTTATTAGAATTATAATGTCCACCACGTGTTTATGTTTATCAACAAAAGACTACATGTGCGTGTTACCGGATGTTTATATTCTACACCGAAAGACAATACTACGGTTAATTATATATGTTCCGGAAGTTACTTTGAATAGTAATCGAACTTTTTGATTTCCAATTTTGGAAATAGGACTTAGTTATTTTGTGAATGTGATTTTGAAATTAATTTGATTTTGATATCAGTGTTCGATCTTTATCAGAAATTAATACTTTGTGCATATATATTAGCAGATTAGAATTACATTGAAGGTAAATCATTTATATATCTTTGCAGTATACATTTTGATGTTTTATTTCTGATTTAAACATTACACACACTTAGTTAATTTTAGTTCACACATACACTAATATATATATACAGTACTTAGTATTTGTTGATAGCATACATTGATACTTTGATACTCGATTACACATACACATACTAGCATCACACTACAGTTGATACCTGACTTAACTTACACATCTGTGCATCCATACTTGGTGCAGCCGTACCTAGGTGCATTCATACTGAGGTACATTCGTACTTGTTTACATTCATACTTAGATGTTTGCTTGATATTGACATGACTTAGTATCACTTAGTGTTATTACTTACCTAGTTGATTTAGTACAATACACAACTTATACTACACACATTGAAGTTCATACTTGGAACTTAGTAGTTGTAGTTGTGCATTGATATTATAAATACAGAACACTTGCATACACAGTTAGGATTTTCATTTTTATTTTTTGTATACAGGGATAGTATAAGATATCTTTGTTGGCTGACTCACAAGTAGCCATGAGGTTGTGAAACACAGTACCATGTCATATTATTGAATAATATGTGGTAATACTTAGATATTGAAATTTAATATGTGACTTTGTATATATTATTTTTCAAACATATTTAGGCTTTGTTATACCTTGAGTAAAACATACAGGTTTGATTGTTCCTGTTCAAATGAGTACATACCAGTGATTATTTTGTAAATTGTTTGTATACATACAGAGAATGTGATATAACATTGTTGTAATGTTGTAATATAGCAATAATTTGTCATTATTTTTATGTTATAAATATATTGTTATAATATCCCTTGACTGATTGAGTATTTGAATATCTATAATACTAAAATAACGAGGTCCAATTTGTCAGCCGGCATGACATAAAGACGACGATTCAAAGAATTCAACCTTATATATAACTAATATAGGACAATGGTGTTGATTAAAAATTACATCATTCCAGGCCCTTTTATTTTCCAAATAATTAATATAACCAATAATTAACAAGTTCCGGGTCGAATCCGCTACCGATACTAATAGTATATGTCACACATAGTTTCCGGTTTAAGTATGCATGTATGTTCTGTATCTTCCTCCTTTAATAGGAGCACCACCATGGGATATTGTGTAAAGTAGGACACTGAACTTACCGTATCAGTACAGATTAAATGTGAGCATTAGCCTTCCCAGTTTCCCAGTCTGGCCTAGACGGGTCTTACTACCAGAAGTAGTTAGAAAACCAGGACGGCTTCAAACATAAAGATTTTTAAAGCACAGAAAAATGTGCACCTTATAATCAGCATGACTTTATTAGATGACAATACGAATACAAAAAGTAAAGGCTAAACATAAGGCGTAGGTACTTTAATTCAGTCACGGAACCGCGATGTCGCGGGTGTGTTCTAGTAAGTGATTAATTTAAAACTAATATACTTATACTGATTTTCCTTTGACATTACTTAGACCTTATACTTTTACATTGATAGTTTAGTATCGTCGAGTGAGATATTTGTAGTTTGGTTACACTACACTTGGTCTTTATTGTTTGTAGTTACACTTTGATCATTTGAGATTTGAGGGACTGTTGTTCATACTGTGTTCTGTGTTAGATTGATACAGTTTGGAAGTTAGTTTGTTCAATAAGGATTGAGCATACTAGAGTTGTACTTGAGACTTGAGTTATCTTAGAACTTGCAAACCTTTTATTTTTTTGAAAACTGAACTTGACTTTAGTCAATAGATTGACTTATTGGTATATTTTGTTGAGATAAAGTACATGCATTTAATTGATTGTGATTTATACATGTGGTTATTGTGATTATTGTGATTGTTTGAACATGTATACATAGTTACAACTGCATTTTTGTGTTCTTTGAGTTGAGTTTGCAAACGTAAAAGTTTTGTAATTCTCACATCCATGTTTAGGTACATGAGGTAAGTGTATACTTTTCGATATCTTCTAATACAAAATTTTCTTTTTCAGATATTATTATTATTTTCACATATCATATTTACATTTCTTATTGATATATTGATTAAATGTTTTGATTATTTTCATATAATTACTCTTGAATTTCAGGTTACTTACTTTAATATAATTTCAGATTTATTTCATTTTGTTATACTTTATTGATTTATTCGTTTCATTTTGCTCTCATTCTTATTATCTTTTGCATATTACAGATTTATATCTGATTTATTTTGATACTTTGTTTAAATTCTAAAAAGTTCTGAATAGAACATTAGATTTATTACAGATTATTTCATTTTCATTCAGACTTTTGTCTGATATTTTTTTTTACTTTCGTCTTTAGTTGGACTAGTATTAGTATGTCGAGTTCGGATATTAAGCAGGAGTTGTTACGACTTGGACACGTTCTTGATAGATATGAAGAAGATCTTAACATGTTTAACCAACAACCTAAAAAAAGACGTAGACGATCACGCAGAAAGAGAAAGCCGTATTGGTATGATAAAGAACAGGATATAGCACAGGAACAGGAATTACCACATGAGCCATACATACCTTTTGACAATAGGAAGAAGCCTGTCATATGCTACAGATGTGGAAATGAAGGTCGCATAGCCATAGGATACCGAGTTATACTAGATCACTCTCGCAAGGCATACAACTTTCAACAGATTGGTGCTGAAGACCGTACTTATGCCTCTTATCAACAACAGTCATCTAAAGAATCACCTGGTTTACTTGGAAGTCCTAATGAAGTGTCAGTCAAGATCAACGACATTACAGCATCTGCTTTACTTGATACATGATCAACCGTAAGTACACTCAGTGAAACCTTTTACAACAACTATCTTCAAGATCAGCTTATTCAGCCATTGGACCAGATACTGAAGATAGAATGTGCTGATGGACAAGACATGCCATACTTGGGATACATCACAGCAAGTATTGAATTACCAGGAGCAGCAACAACTGAAAGTTCCCACCTTTGTTTATTTTTGGTTCTACCGGACAGCAATTACAACAGAGAAATTCCACTTCTGCTTGGTACTAACATCTTAAAGGAAGTCATGGAAGATGTAAAGTTGCGATTTGGATCAAGGTTCCTTCAAGACGCTAAGCTACACACCAACTGGTATCTTACATCTCGATGTTTGTTGCTTAGAGAGAAGGAATTGCAGAGGAGGTCAAACAGATTGGGACTTGTGAAATCAGCTGAAGGAAAGACCATCAAGATTCTTCCAAACAGAGATGTTATTGTCCAAGGTTACACAGATCACGAGTTACCATACCATACAGTACGTGCCATGCCACAACTAACTGAGAAAGCAGCTATTCCAACTGACTTAGATGTGACGCCTACATTGTTGTCCTACAGTTACAGAAACAACTGCACTATTCCAGTTCACATAAGCAACGTCACCACCAGGACAGTTACTATTTCGCCGAATGCCATCTTATGCGAGATACAGCCAGTTTCAGTAGCTGATATAGAGATAGATACAGAGTCAGATGATGATGATCCTATACACCAAGTTACCCTGCCTACGAACTTGTCAGATACACAACTACAGCAAGGAAAAGATTTGATCCAACAGTTCAGAGATGTTTTAAGCAAGAGTGAGTTACCATACCATACAGTATGTGCCATGCTACAACAAACTGAGAAAGCAGCAATTCCAACTGACTTAGATGTGGCTCCTACATTGTTGTTCTACAGTTACAGAAACAACAGCACTATTCCAGTTCACATAAGCAACGTCACCACCAGGACAGTTACTATTTCGCCGAATGCTATCTTATGCGAGATACAGCCAGTTTCAGTAGCTGATATAGAGATAGATACAGAGTCAGATGATGATCCTATACACCAAGTTACCCTGCCTACGAACTTGTCAGATACACAATTACAGCAAGGAAAAGATTTGATCCAACAGTTCAGAGATGTTTTCAGCAAGAGTGATATAGACATTGGCCATAGTACAGCAGTTCATCACCGCATTGGTCTCAAGGATGAAAGACCTTTCAAAAAGCGACATCGCCGTATTCCTCCAGCTATGATCAACGAAGTACGTGACCATCTTCAACAGTTGTTAGCTGCTGAGATTATTCGCCGCTCTCACTCACCATGGTCTTCGAACGTTGTTTTATGCCGCAAGAAGGACGGAAAGCTGAGGATGTGCATATATTATCGTCAATTAAACCAGAACACCTATAAAGATGCATACGCATTGCCGAGGAGCGAGGAAATACTTGATGCACTAGGAGGAAACAACTTTTACACAGTACTAGACATGAAGAGTGGATATCATCAGGTAGAGCTAGAAGAAACCCACAAACAACGGACAGCATTCACCGTAGGACCCCTTGATTTTATGAATTCAACGGACTGCCATTCGGACTCGTCAACAGTCCAGCCACTTACCAACGTTTGATGGAAGAAATCCTTGGAGACGTGCATCTGAACATCTGTTTCATATACCTTGATGACCTGATTATCTTCTCTGATACCTACGAAGAACACCTTGATAGACTACAAAGAGTTCTACAATGACTACGAGAGAGTGGACTCAAGCTTCACCAAAGAAGTGAGCATTCTTCCAGGAAAAGGTAAAGTACATTGGTCATATAGTGTCTAGAGATGGTATACAACCCGACCCAGCGAAGATAGAGAAAGTTGTCATCTGGCCACGTCCAACATCTGCAGATGAGGTAAGACAGTTCCTGGGTTTTATTGGATACTATCGGAAGTTTATTAAGGATTTTTCGAAGATTGCCAGACCACTTACTGACCTTATGCCACCACCTAAGAAGACTAGAATGCGCAAGACGAAACTGCAACCAGCTAATACATCATGGTTATGGGGAAAATCACAAGAAGATGCATTTCAACAAGTGAAGTCGAAGCTCACATGCCATCCGATACCTGGATTTCCATCGTACTCCAAGCCATTTGAACTTCACACAGAACAGCTTCCAATTGCTTTTGAGCATTTCCATATGCTCAAGTCAATGGGTGTTTCGGATAAGCGAGATTTCTGAAATAAGAATGTTGGAAGGTAACACTTTTTTTTAAGATGAACTCAATACAATAATTTATTTAGACCTATTTCTTTTTTTATAAAAATTATTTGTTAAAATTGCAGTAGTTATTTAATTATCTTAGTTTGGACAAGAAGAATAAATAATTGAATTATCATCATTTAGACATAAGGAGAGAAACTAATGTTATCCGAATTTGGATAGAATACATAATAAACATTATCAAGGAATAATAACTGTTCTTATCCAAATTCGGATAAGAAGAATACATGACCTACCGCACAGAGTTAAGTATGCAATGTGACGATCCTTATCCAAATTCGGATAAGGATGTCTATATTCAATAGTAAGTCGTCTTTGCGTTATCCGAATTCGGATAAGAAGAAAAACAAATTGTACATAGGAGAACTTTTTATGATTTTTTTTCCGAATTAAAGGTACCAAAAAAAAAATGTGTATACCAAGCAGCCTTATTATGAAAGACTAGAGTATACATTGATTTTCTTATCCTAATTACTTAATAAGTTAAAGTGATTTATGATTTATTGTTGTTTGTTTTACGTCCAGTGGGAAATATTTCATGTACATGCAAATTTGAAAGCAAATTATTGACGGCACATTGGGTTCTACAAGTATTTCATTTGTCATTGGTTAAGGCGAGTATGTTAGACTGCAGTAGAAAAAATACCCTCCAACATGCCATCAAAAGGAACAATGAGGACCTCTACACTGTTTGTTGCGTTTTTCAGTTTAAAAAGTTTTGGCAGTGCTATATTCTCACTATACATCAGAATTTATCGTTACACCAAATCGATGTGACTAGTTCGAATATGGTTAGCCACGGATGAAAGAAGTGAAGGAATGTTTTTTTTTCTCTCACAGATCGTTTGTCGTTCTATTTTTTCAAGGTTTTACATGTCATCATATGTAATGCTTTAAATTCATAGAAAAATATAACAAAAAGAGAAACAAGATATTCCGAAATACTGCATTTTCACACAAAAGAAAATAATATATGAATATGCAAGTTTTTGTTGTATTTACTGATTCTAAGTAATCAGTTGGAAGAATGTATCTTGAATATTTAGATATGACTGTTCGTCTCCATTCACTTTATCATTTGGATGACACTTTAACCATGAATCTGCATCGTTTGCCAGTTACTGTTTTACCAGTAAACAAATTATATATTTTTGAAATTTTAATATGTTACCAAATAGATAATTAAACCCGTAACGTATAGTAAGAGATGCAGATCCAGGATTTGAAAGGGGGGCGTTGCCCCTACATAGAAAAATTTGGAGTTGAATAGGTAAAAAGTGTGGATGATGCAACAGTATACATATGAATCATCTCAAGAAGGTGGAGGTGATGCCCCCTCCCTTAAATCCGCCTCTGAGTGAAAAGAGTTCTTAAAGTAGATATGAGCACACTTTTTTCATTGAGTTTTGAATTTGCTTGTCTTTCTGCGTGTTTTCAAACATGACGATTCGACCGAATCTAGTATTGTAGTTAAGATAATCAGTACACACTTTATTTCTATGATTATATGTAAAACCTGTCAAAATTTCTGTAAAAAATGAAAATATTTAAGACCAAATCAAAACATGAAAAATTAGTTTATAATAGATAATTCTGTAACCTGACTGTTTTAGCTTTAATATGATAAATAGTATCGTCAAATAATTGATGCAGCTCGTTGTTATATACATTTAGCATCTGATTACTTTATGTCGTTGTATGTTGCTACTTAAATCTTCTTTACATATATATAATTTTCAATTTACTTGTATATAAAAATAATATATATAAACAAATACTTTACCTTTTGTAAACGAAAAAAATATATATGTTTAATTAATTTCCAAGTTAGACAAGAACAAGACTCGATCACAAACTTTTTCCTGATTCATATACGCATGTACAGATAAAGTACTCTGACGTAGCTTTCCTGGTATTTCGGTGACCTAAGGTTGAATAACTTCTTGTATTTTTGTTATCGTAACAGCCTCATCTGTTTAGTATTCATGCCAATCATTACGCTCTCGATTACGCTGCACCTTTACTAGAGTGAAAAGCGGGAAAGGTATACATAAAATGTATGCATATGGACAAATCCTTAATTTTATTTAGTATTAGAATAAAAATCGAGAATTATTTTTAAAAAGATTTCAACAAAAGAAATCTGACTATTTCCGTAGCGAAGAGGTATTAAGTTTCATCCTTGTCCGTCTGTACGTCCGTACGCCCCAGAATTGGTTACTATTCTCTAACTTAAGTTTGCCTCAGCCAAATGTTATGAAACTTAAACGCAATGTTTATTACCACCAATCAATATTCAAGTGTGAATTTGGGTGGCGTCACTTTTACCGTTCTAGAGTTATGCATAAACAGCAAAAATCAAACAACGATTTCTGGTTTAAATTAGTTGTGTTGCATCATTTCAATGCCTCCAATGTCTAAACACGCGGCTGTGTCTTTTTTGTGTTAGACATGAAGAGATAATATTGTCAGGTTTGAGCTGACAAAATTGCTAACAGTTCGCAGTATCACTACATCCGGATGTTGACTTCGAGTTAGATTATAATATACTCGAGAGGGGGGGGGGGGCACTTCCTATGTAATGAGTGGTAGGGATGAGCCGCTGGAATAGGTCACTATTCCATGCTCCATGATGTATGAAAAGGGTGAGAAATTCAGATTAAAAATATCACTAGGTTGATGTTATCACTTGCTTCATTAAATCATAAGTATCTGAAACTATCAGGTGTCAGTATTTATTTTTGATGCGGTTAAAGCACAATCGTAAATGTATCAGCTATTTGTCCAACCAGTTAATCTCTATTTATTCCAATGTAGTATTTCCACTGATGCTAGTTATAGATGCTATAAATATTGTCTGTTGAAATTTCTTCACAATGAAAGATATATAAAAGGGGCAAATAGAGGAAAGTGTTTAAGAATTTATTGAAAAAAGCAATGCATTGCAAGTCCCCCAAAAAAAAAAAAAAATATCTCTATACTAATGTACCAGAGGTCTTTTTTTGATACTTGATATATGACAAGGTATATATTTTTGATAAAGAAAATATATGAAAAGGGTGGGGTACTTGATGTCTCAGCTGCTCACCCCTACAGATACAGTTAAGTCTGCCTTATATCTTGACTTACATTTAAAGATTAAAATTGCAGGTGGGTTGGCAACAATACTTTACGACAAAAGAGATGATTTCAGGCTCCCAATTGTGGACTTTCCATTTCTAGGTAGCAAATTCCATCAGCTAATATATATCTAGTCGTCGTAACGTACCACAGGCCCGTTCTCCTGTTCCCCGAATGTGACCTACCAATCTAGACTTATCACCAGTTGTGTTCTTACATGAGCCGTACGACTAGTGCCACATTGTAGCATGATCTACTAACCCTTCCGGGGCACCTGAGATCACCCCTGTATTTTTTTTTGGTAGGGTTTGTGTTGCTCAGTGTTAAGTTTTCTATGTCGTGTTTTATTATATTATAACTGTTGTTTGTCTTTGTCTTTTTTTGCCATGGCTTTGTTGGTTTATTTTCCACTTATGAGTTTTGATGTCTCTTTGGTATTCTTCGCTTCTCCTTTACAAGGCATGCGTGTTTAGGGCTATGAATTGACTACGCCTTTATATTAAAGCAATTTAAAAAAATACTTAAAATGAGAAAACAAACTAATTGCCTTTTATAGCAAACAATACGGTATGAGTTTTTTCATTATTGAAGGCCGTTCGATGGTCTCTAAATACTTACATCCACTTCATTTTAACTGTTGTGGATAGTTGTCTCATTGGCAATCATACATCTCCCTTTTTTGTTTTATTATGGTTACTTATTATCTTAAAACGGATCGAGGCCGGATTTGTCTCCAAGATAAACAAACACCTTCTGATTTTGTATGCATCAACTGGCAGGCGAATCCAGACTTGCTATTTGTCTTATTATTTTGCCTCTTAAGTAAAAACAGGTTTAAATATGACAAGCTACGGAAGCGTATGAGCGCCACGTAATTGATTTTTACATCGGATGACCGTGGGGGCATTCCGGTGTATTGTTGCCACAGACATTTCTACCCATGTGACTTTCTTTTTTTGACTGATAACCGAACGCAAATAACATTCCTTATTGCTTATTATATATCAATTTCATCAATGAATATTCATGAAAATAATTTTTAGAACATAGATAAATGATATGAAAATGTTCTGTCGTGAGAAATATTATTAGAATAGTAAAAAGAATGATATGCAAATGGATAGAAAATTATATATACAAATATTAATATAATATTTAACAACAACCAGAGTATACTAATTTGTATCACTACAATATAATAGTTATTACTGTGAGGTTGAATACCCTGTCATTTATTCATCATCCACGCACGAACTTGTCTCTATATCTATGTACCTTAACCTCACTTTTTTCTGAGACAAGACTTTTGTGCTTGTGACCATCCACAAGAACTTGCGGTCATCCGATGTTTAGTGCTTCATGTTATAACGCAATTTTGCGTTGAGAAAACGTTTCACAAGAGACCAAATGACACAGAAAGTAAAAGCTATAGGTCACCGTATGGCCTACAAAAATGAGCAAAGCCCATACCGCATAGTCGACTATAAAAAGCTCTGAAATGACAAACGTAAAACAATTCAAACGACCAAAGGTAATAACGCAAACATAGGAAGAAATATAAAAAAAAATGTGCTGCGCTAATATACTTCCGTACAAGCACATATTGAAATACAAATATACGTTTTAAAGAATTAAAAAACGATGAGATGTGGTATGATTGCCAATACTAATTATAAATAGAGCTTTCTTACAATTTGACGAAAGGTACGTACGCTTGACGAATCATATGTTAGACTCGTTTTAGGGATCCTTTATTTTGACATATTTATGTAATCTTAATCGAAGCGTCATGGAACTTCGATGGTGTTTTATCTTAGTGTTTGCCTATTAAGGACTAATACACTGCATGTAATGACACGTGTTAAACTGGATTTTTCGTAAAACAAAGGAATTTCTTGACGTACGAAAGGTAAAATAATAATACCACCAGGGGGAAGGAGATTTATAACTCTACAAAATTTCCTACATATAGGCTCGTCAGGGGAAAAAAATACCACATAACCAAAAGAAAGGTCCACAATTATTAGATAATTAAAACAAATAAACGACGTGTAAAAGAATGTTCTGATCAACTGAAGATAATAAATAGTATTATTAAAATCTGCAGAATACTATGGCAACGACCATTAACTTTGAAATGAGGGGAGGGAGGAGGGGAGGGGGCTAAGTATTTGTTCCGTTTCACTTTTGTTTTCTGCGATCGCAAGAGTCTCATTTTTTTTTGTTTTAAATATATAATAGTATTTATAGAAAAAAACTTCATCGCAAAATCTTTTTTCCCCAGATTTAGTTCACACTACTTTTTCAAAACATTGCAGCATCCTTGTCTTGCAAATCACGATGATCCGCGTTGACAATTTGTTGATGGCATACTCATTAAAAAATAAAAATAATTGTGAATCTTGTTGTTAAATTTAGAGTATCATACTTAAATAATTTCATTAAAATGTTATTTTGAAACCCATGCTTGAACAATTCCCGCGCAAATGTGTGTAATCGTGGTAAACAATAGTAACGTATCGGACATGAGTGTATTTGAAATTTTTTTCTTTAATTCAGATATCAAAAGCGTGTTTTATTTGCAATATGCTTAAATTTTTAAAGACAAGTTTAATTCAGAAAAGAATGTTGTTTTACCGGATAAAACATAGACCCTCAGCATTATCGTAGAATGTGTTATACATGCTCCCTTTACGTTCGTTCGTACCTTTCGTCAAAATGTAAGAAAGCTCTTATGAGACAACTAACTATCCACTAGAGTCGTAAGGATGTGGTCAACAGAGTTAAGCAAAACGTATACAGTCTTGTCTGAGCACGCATTTATTTCACGGGCAAGAATAACACGTCGTCTGAAAATTCTTTGTTCTAATCTTAAACTTTTCAGGTAAAATATTACATCCATGTGTTACTGTACTATGTGATACAAAACAAGATTTAGTTTCTAATATAACATGATTTATTGAAATGGGTTTATTTTGGATCAAAACGTGTTTGTTTTTTTCCCACATAAAGTTATGTGTCGCCTTTCGTGTTTTTCATCTATTTAGTGCACATTATTTAAAAAAAAGTTAAACCATTTTGACAGACATATTTCTTTTTTTCTTATGGTTTCCTTCTATTGATAATACAACGGATATTTTCTCAGAATTTGCCGTTAAATTGAATTTGATCGCTTTCACAATCCGATCGTAATACTTG
The DNA here is from genome assembly GCA_017311375.1 of Mytilus coruscus. Classification (NCBI taxonomy): domain Eukaryota; kingdom Metazoa; phylum Mollusca; class Bivalvia; order Mytilida; family Mytilidae; genus Mytilus; species Mytilus coruscus. The sequence continues at coordinate 23,466,201 of CM029604.1, read as the reverse complement.
ACCGCTGTTACTTATTCTTTCTCGATCATTTGTATCGATATACCGACCAATATAAGGAGAGCCGAAACGTGTCTGCATATTTATAGATCCAAAATTTTCCAAATATATACAAGTGTAGTAGTTTGTGTAAATACATAATAAATTATAGATATGAAACTGCTAATACTTCCAGTTGATTCCTTATGGATGGAGTAATTTAGTTCCTTTATTCCCCAAGCTTTCGCTGGTCATCACCCCAGTGAATATTTTGTTCAGTTTGCGGTCTTCAATATGATGGTGAGTCTAAGCAGCATTTCCACAAATGGACAACCCAAAACAAAATGTGTAAAATACGTATTTTAATAATGTATATTCTTTCTTGACTTTCTTCATATAATTTCAAGAGAGATTTGATTGTCATTATAAAAGAAAAAGTCTCCTCCTTTTGTTTTAAAAATTCAAACGAATTACTGGCAATATTATGCAAATATAAGCGATATCGAATTCTCGAAATCGGATTTATCCAACCGATACAAATTCTGCATAATCTGTCGACATGCATGTTTCTTGGCATTGCACATGGTCATGTTTTTCTCCGACTGTTAATGACGTCTTTGCACTAAATACATTTGATGTGTTATGATTGATATTTTAGTCTTAGATGCATGATTTTATTATTAGTTGTTATTGGCTTTGAACTAGATGTCAGTAACTGCGAGTTCTCTCAGATCTCTACTTCATGTTTTTTTGTTATGTTGTGGGAATGAGTTAAGCCCTTTTCAACTGATTTTTGTCGGGCCTGCGACTTTTGTCGCGAAAAGCTCGAAATAGGTATTATAGTGATCCGGCGGCGGCAGCGTTAGCTAACTTCTTAAAAGCTTTATATTTTAGAAGGTGGAAGACCTGGATGCTTCATACATTGTATTTAGATGCCTTATGTTACGAAGTTTCCGTCTGTCACATGTCCGTTGTCCTTGACCTCATTTTCATGGTTCAGTGACTACTGGAAAAAAGTTAAGATTTTTTGTGATGTTAATTTCTCTCTTATTATGAGTAATAGGATAACTATATTTGGTTTGTGCGTATCTTGCAAGGTCCTCATGCTCGTCAGACAGTTTTCACTTGACCTCGACCTCATTTCATGGATCAGTGAACAAGGTTAAGATTGTTGGTCAAGTCAATATCTCAGATACTATACGCAATAGGTCTAGCATAATCGGTGTATGGAAGAACTGTAAGGTGTACATGTCCAATTGGCAGGTGTCATCTAACCTTGACCTCATTTTCATGGTTCAGTTGTTAATAGTTAAGTTTTTGTGTTTTGGTCTGTTTTTCCTATACTGTATGCAATAGGTCTACTATATTTGGTGTATGGAATTATTTAAGGTGTACATGTCTAGCATGTAGTTCATTTCTCAGTGTTAAGTTTTTGTGTTTTGGTCTGTTTTTCTTAAACTATAAGCAATTGGTCAACTAGATTTGTTGTATGGAAGGATTGTAAGCTGTACATATCTGCCTGGCATGGTTCATCTGACCTTGACCTCATTTTCATGGTTCATTGGTCAATGTTTAGTTTTCTTGGTTAAGTGTGTTTCTTAGAAACTATAAGCAATAGGTCAACTATATTTCAATGTCTCTTCAGTGATTCTCAAGGCCAAAATAATTGAAATCCAAAGCTTATGAAAAGGATGAAGAGCTTTAAACCAAAAAGGACAAAAAAGAATGCCAAAGTCGGGCAAGGAATCAGAGCTTTGCATGAGGGAGATACGTACATTCCCTAATTTTAAATTATTTCAAATATTTTGTAACAGCAAATTTTAAAAACACAAAATCCGTATTTTCATGCCAGTACCGAAGTATTGGCTAAAGGGATAGTGATACCCTCGGGGACTATCAGTCCACCAGCAGAGGCATCGACGCAGTGAAAAGTCTTTAGGAGCAACCATTTAACAATTTTATTTATTTCTTCAACGCTATCAATCAAATTATTTTGTTCAAAATTTAACACTTTAAGGTATGGGGGAAATCATGATTCAGAATATGTATGTTTGTCCTCTGCTTGTTTTTCATCAGTTTGGGAATCAGAATATTATTTTATGAAAAAAACATAACCCCCTCCTTAAAGATAAATGATCGTTCCTTAGTAAAGTAACATTCTTGAAAAGTCATTTTCATTTTCAAGTTGACGTATATAAACATAGATAAGGTATAGAATGTTGTCCTATTTGTAATTACTGTGTTAAAAACGCGAGAGAAACTTCGCGCCTTCATTTTATTAGTGCTTTGACCCTTTATTTGTGATTTATTACATATTTTAGATTAGGAAGTTTAAATGGTATCCATCTGCAATAAGTATTAACCGAATTACTTTCTGTATCAGAGGTGGTTGTCAGAATGTTCTGAACTCATAAATTATAAATTTCTTGAGATATCGACCTTGTAATTTCTCCATCACTGGTTGATTGTACACAATTCAAGAATTATATCAATTACAATAAAGTAATTTCTAATGCATTAAAAACAAATTCATGCAAATGATCATGGTATATTAATTATGTATTATATTATACAATTTAGAATAATTTATTAACGTAGAATATGTGTATAATTTTTCAAACTAACTTCCCTTGTATAGGGGACGACCATTTGATATTGTGATATTCTTGGAGGGGGGGGGGAGTGGCAGGAGGATTTGTTTTTGATCGGTTATTTATTTTTGAAAACTAGGAGGACAGATTATTTATTTTCTGCACGTTTGAAGCAAGATTTTTCGTTTTCATTAAAATAAGGGACTGATTATTTATTTTCACAACTATATATGTAATATTTGAAAACATACAATTTTTAAATTCATTTCAAGTTTTATTCTTGAATAAAACATATATAGGCAAGTCATTATGTACCATTTAATCAGAATTAATCATTATCCTCTGCGGAAATGAATCTTCTGAATTTCAAACTGGATATACCATGTATACATGTATTGCATATATACATGGTATTAAAGTGTGGCTGTAACTAGCATGACTAGCCTCATTTAAAAGTATTGGCAAACATTTTTATGTCGAGCAGAGCAAGGCTAAAAAAATTAACGAAGGGTTTGGGGCCGCTGAGGGCCCAAGAAGCTATAGAACAAATGATGCAAAATCATGCTTTCTGGGCGTTTCCCAGACCCTTTCTCAATCTGAAACACATGTTCTGTTTTAATAAATTTTTGACAATATTTTGGTCTCAAAGCAAAATGTATAGATTCAGTGCAAGTCTTTAGTTTTTAGGGATAACATCAAAAGACAAATATGTAGGATAAAGCAAAAATGTAATTCACAATTGTTCAGTATGTGGCTACTGTTTTTTTTTTTTTTTTTTTGGTGTTTCAGCTTGCAGAATTTTAATCTTTTATACCTGTAACATATGTGGGTTTTTTCAAATTAAATCAAGAGATGGTTGAATAGTATTGATATAACTACGCAAATGTATGTCAAGTAAGTTTTTATAACACATTTCAATTGCAACTTGATGTAGCTCCTAACTGGGATACAATTCAACGTAGTTAAGTTGTAAAATTAGCTAAAAGTCGTAAATAAAATAAAACTCATGATCAAGTTTAAAACAAAATTACTAAATTACAAAGGAATGCAACACTAAGAGAATACAGAAGGGCAATCAATGAACAAAAGACAAAACAGGGAACAGATAAAACAAGAAACAACAAACAATAAGACAAATAAAACTGAAAACTAAAAATAAATAAGGAACATGGACCCCGAAAAAAACAGGGGCTACGTCCGAGAAAAGAACTTGTTTCTTGCAAGACACTCGCCGTGAAAACAATAGTGATATAAAGATAAGCTTTTGCTTTTTGAAATGTAGTTACGGCCCTGTAATAAAAGTAAGGTTAGTGTTCCTGAGACAATATACCTCAAGTTAAATCAAAACCATTTTCAGACATTTCAAGTATATTCAAATAATATTTATCCTTTTATAATTAAAAGATTTGGGAAGTGTTTCCCGAATTTTTTTTTTTTGAAAAAGATGAACTTGATGAAGAATCTGGTGCCATCTCATACTTTTGAATAGCATTTATGAAATGACTTAAAAGACCTGCCGAGTTATTTATTTTCAATACATTGTAAGTCAGATTATTTATTTTCAAATTACCCCAGAGCAAACCATTTATTTTTATGATTATCAAAGCTGAGTTATTTATTTTCAAAATCCTCCTGCATTTTGATTTGAGCAGATATGAATTATATAGGTTAAAACAAAAGATTATAAGGAAACTATTGATTTTGCGATCTGCAAGATAGTTCAGTATTTGATTAATAGGAAAGGTTTAGCATTTATTTTCAATTATTATTTTAATTAATAAGGGAACAACCATTGAACTTCACAAAAAGGGGGGGTATGTTTTTTTAGTCCCCTACCGACAAAGTCGAAGGGGACTTTAGGTTTTTTCTCCAAAAATATTCTTATATCCCCAAATTGCTGGGGAAAAAAATAATCAGGCCAAGCAGATGACCAAAAATATATATATTGAATCCAGATTTTCTTCATACCTTATAGTGTTAAATATTAAAAAAAATTTGGTTGATAGCGTTGAAAAAGTAAAAAAAAATAGGTTCGCGTTTGGCGATAAAAAAATTCTGACTCAAACCAAAAAACATACCCCCCTTCTTTAAGTTAAATGCTTGCCCCCTAATTGATCCTCCCTTGTCTGACGTGTAAAAGGATAGAATTCAACAAAATATGCAAAAAACTTCATTCTCAAGACGTCATGAATTCCGTTTACATTTAGTATCAAAGATGTACATAATTTTGGAATAGGCCTGTCATTCCAATCTTTTGTATCTCTTATTTTAATATAAACAGACGTGTTACAAAAAGGTATATACCCGACGCTGAGGTTGACAAATTATACTTTAAATGTGGGGACGGTGTCAAAACATTGATAATCGATTAAACAGTTCAATTTGAGTGATGTTAACTTAGGGCGTGTTTTTGTTCTTCGGTAGTGAGCCAGAAGAGGTCCATTTCTTTTTTTTTTTTGCATCGGGAAGATTTTCTGGCTATCTTCCACCTCTTTCTTTTTATAGGTAGTTTAGACGGCAGAGGCACATAACAAAAATGGCGTTGTTTAGTCTAAATGGCATTAAAAATTTATGAATGCAGATGTTTTATGGTATGACAGCCTTAGTAGGACATCCCTGTAGGACGATAAGCTGGATAAATATAAGAACTACAAGGACAATAACAGTTAAAGGACGACTATTTGATGTTCTAGGAAGGATTTTGATTGATTGGTGTTTAACGCTAGTTTCAACACTATTGGGCTATTCCGTGGTGGTCAGATTAAATTTATAGATGAAGACTTGGGAAAGGAAGAGGCATTATTATTCATGGGGGGGGGGGGAAACAAGGGGTTATGCTGTTATGGGGCAATTTAATTCTTTGTTATCTGTTATTCTGAAATTGCATTTGCTGTTAGCTGTTATTGTCATATTCCTTGTTAGCTGTTATAGGACTATTATCTTTTTTGTTATCTGTTATTGTGAGAATGTATTTGCTGTTAACTGTTATTGAAAATAGGAATGTTAGCTTTTTGACAGCCACTCTTCGGTAGAAAATGAAAATCATTGTACATTGGGGTCTTACAACTGGTAATATGGTGGTCCCTTATTCTGAAGCATTCCAGTAACGTACACATCACAGACCATCACTTAAACATATTAAAATCAGTAGTCCAGGACTATTCCAGTATATCTTATTATAATCCTTTGTGAAAAATTCATTTTCTTTAACTCAATGTATGATGATAATTTTATGTTATGGAATACTGTTTTCAGCATTTGTTGGTGAACATTTAAAAAAAATCACACGGCGTGCTTGTAATTTGAATAGAGTGCGTATTCTTAAAAAAGAATCACAGAGCTGAGTCTGTATTCTTTATTATATAAAAGGTGTTTCGGTTAAGTTCGTATGGACCTAGGCCTATCCTCATCAGGTATCCCTGTTTTCCTTTTTGTAAGTTCGAATTTGATTTTTGTCGAGCCTGCAACTTTTGTCGCAAAAACGAGACATAGCGATTCTACATTCCGTCGGCGGCGGCGTCAACAAATATTCACTCTGTGGTTAAAGTTTTTGAGTTTTTCTTAAACTATCCTGGATTTCTACCAGACTTGAACAGAAGCTTGTTTATGATCATAAGATAGTATCTAGAAGGACATTTTGTAAAAAAAAATCTTGTTTATCCGTATTTTATTTATAAATGGACTAAGTTTTTCTGCCAGTTAACATTACATTCACTCTGTGGTTAAATTTTTTATAATTTTTCCCCCATTTTCGTTGAGCCAGCTGCGACTAACAGCAAAAATAGGCGAGACACTGGCTTCCGCGGAACCTTTACGAATTTTTACATATGTCATGTATATGGGGATAATATTCCCTGTATCCGAATACGTAAATATTAGATTCAAACAATTCTTAATTCACTGTTATCTGTTTTTTATGCCCTTCAGTTCCTTGTTATCTGTTTTAAGCCAAATCAATTTGCTGTTTTGCTGTTATTGGATCCCCTTGCCACCCCCCCAAATTCATTTTAATCTGTCGCTAATCATGCCTATTTTTCAGATCTTACCAGGCAACCATATTCATATATGAAATCCTCCTGTCCCCCACCCCAAAAAATGAATAAATATCAAATGGTTTTCATCTTATTTAACACATGTTTAAATTGATTGATTGTTTGCTGCTAATTTTTAACGCCCAGTGACAAATATTTCATGCATTTCTAGAAAAACACGAGTTTAAAGTCAGGTATATAACTAAAAGATGTGATATGATTGCTAATGAGGCAACTATCCACCGGAGTTCAAATATGAAGAAGATGTAAGCAATTTAGGCAACCATAAGGCCTTCAACACAAATGACAAAACCGGATGATGTAGAGTCGTCTATAAAAGGATCGATATGAAAAGTGTGAAACAATTCAAACGAAAAATCTAACGGCCTAATTATACATAACAAAACAATTTACAAAATATCAAATATGAGTCGAGACATGAACCAACGACAACTACTTAACTAAAGGCTCCAGACTTGGGACAGGCACATAAATAAATAGGGCAGGGTTGATATAAAAATGGAGATGTGGCATGATTGCCAATGAGACAACTCTCTACAAGAGACCAAATTACACAGAAATAACAGCTATAAGTCACCGTATGGCCTTCAATGATAAACAAAACCCATACCGCATAGTCAGCTTTAAAAGGCCCCGAAATCACAATAATTGTAAACCAATTCAAATGATTAAACTAACGGCCTAATTAATGTACAAAGAAAAATAACGAACAACAAATGTGTAACGTACACAGCAACAAACAACAACCACGACAATCCTGACTCGGGACAGGCAAACACATACAGAATGTTGAGGGGTTAAACATGTTAGCGGGATCCCAACCCACCCCATAAACTGGGACAGTGGTGTAACAGTACACCATGTTTGTGAGCGCTCAACCCTCCCCGAAGCTGGGACAGTGGTGTAACAGTACAATACAAGAACAACCTGCACAAATCAGTTGCAATTAGATTAACTCAAAAGATCGGTACGAGACACACACAAAAAAACAAACATTGTGACAATCGACACAAAGCACCGAAATAATAGTATTTGCAATTACTGGAAGTATGTTCAAAGCAGACTGCTAATTACAACTAGTACTGAAATAAATCTTGTTCTCCCAGACTGAAGTAGCAATCAGTTAACAACCAACGAATTTATTAAATACAGAATAAAATAGTCTGAGAAAGGTCTGGTATATGTTGTATACTTGCATATAGATCAGTGGCGGATCCAGAATTTTCATAAGGGGCGCTGACTGACCTAAAGGGGGCTCAGTCATGCTTCAGTGATTCCCTATATAATCAACCAAAATTTCCCCAGCCCCCTGGATCCGCCTATTTTAAGGTCCATATACAATGAAAGATTTTGAAAAGAGGTTGATCCGAAGGTTTTGACCATCGAAATTTTGCAATAGTAATAATAGTTAGGACCAGAAGATTTTCTTCAAGGACCACAAGAGAAAAATGATTCTGAGAACTTTCCGATATCTTTTATTTATTCCAAAGTAATCCAGTTTGGTTACTTAAAAACAAATTTGAATAGACACGATGTCCTTTTTTATACGACCGCAAAAATTTTGCGGTCGTATATATTGGTATGACGTTGGCGTCGTCGTCGTCGTCATCGTCGTCGTCCGAAGACACATTAGTTTTCGCACTCTAACTTTAGTTTAAGTGAATGGATCTCTATGAAATTTTACCATAAGGTTCAATACCACAAAAGGAAGGTTGGGATTGATTTTGGGGATATGGTACCAACAGTTAAGGAATTAGGGGCCAAAAGGGCCAAAATAAGCATTTTGTAACTTCCAGACAATAACTTGTGTGTAAGTGTATGGATCTCTGACATTGTACCACAAGGTTCCATATCACAAAGGAAGGCTGGAATTGATTTTGGGGTAATTGCCTCAAAATTTTAGGAATTAGGGGCCAAAAGGGGCAAAAACAAGCATTTTCTAGTTTCATGACAATAACTTGTGTGTAAGTGTTTGGATATTTCTGAAATTGTACTACAAGGTTCCATATCACAAAGGAAAGCTGGAATTGAGTTTGGGGTAATTGCCCGAAACGTTTAGGAATTGGGGCCAAAAGGGTCCAAAATAAGCATTTTCTAGTTTCCAGACAATAACTTGTGTTCAAGTGTATGGATCTCTCTGAAATTGTACTGCAAGGTACCATACCACAATGGGAAGGCTGGTATTGATGATGGGGGTAATTGCCTCAATATTTTAGGAATTAGAGGCCAAAAAGGGGGGAAAAAAAAGCATTTTTCTAGTTTCAGGACAATAACTTGTGTGTAAGTGTATGGATCTTTCTGAAATTGTACTACAAGGTTCCATATCACAAAGGAAAGCTGGGTTTGAGTTTGGGGTTAATTGCCTAAACGTTTAGGAATTTGGGCCAAAAGGGCCAAAAAACACATTTTCTAGTTTCCAGACAATAACTTGTGTTCAAGTGTATGGATCTCTGAAATTGTACTGCAAGGTACCATACCACAAAGGGAAGGCTGGGATTGAGTTTGGGGTGATGAATCATAAGGGGGTTTAAAAAATTTGGGGGGGATTTTTTAAAAAATTTTTTCCTTTTTTTTTTTCTTTTAAGATTTTCCATTTTAAGTTGGTAATATCTGATTTATATTTAAAAGCAAATAATAATGATATGGTAGGAGATACACACCAAACAGGATGTGTAAATTATTATATAATAAGTATTGTGCAATAGCAAGAAATTTTCAATTGCACAGTATTGCACAATAGCAAGAAATCTTCAATTGCACAGTATTGCGCAATAGCAAGAAATCTTCAATTGCACAGTATTGCGCAATAGCAAGAAATATCCAATAGCACAATAATGCGCAATAGCAAGAAATTGTCAATTGTACAGTATTGCGCAATAGCAAGAATATTCAATTGCACAGTATGATGCAAAAGAAGATACTTCGTATAAATTGCTTATTTCTTGACCAATTTCAATGGGGTTTTATTCTTGAATTCTTGGGGTTCTTTAATATGCTGAATCTAACCGTGTATTAAGTTTTTGGATTTTGGGCCCTGTTTTAAATTGGTCCACATTGAGGTCCAAAGGGTCCAAAATTAAACTTTGTTTGATTTCATCAAAATTGAATTATTGGGGTTCTTTGATATGCCGAATCTAACCGTGTATTTAGATTCTTAATTTTGGTTCCATTTTCAAATTGGTCTACATTAAGGTCCAAAGGGTCCAAAATTAAACTTAGTTTGATTTTAACAAAATTGAATTCTTAGGGTTCTTTGATATGCTGAATCTAAACATGTATTTAGATTTTGATTATGGGCCCAGTTTTCAAGTTGGTCCAAATCGGGGTCCAAAATTAAACTTTGTTTGATTTCAACAAAATTGAATATATGGGGTTCTTTGATATGCTGAATCTAACCATGTATTTAGATTTTTGATTTTTGGGCCCTGTTATCAACTTTGTCCACATTGAGGTCAAAAGGGTCCAAAATTAACATTTGTTTGATCATCAAAAATTGAATTTTTGGGGTTCTTTGATATACTGAATCTAACCATGTATTTAGATTTTGGATATTGGACCATAATAGGTGAATGTCCAATTTAAAATTTTTAAGTTCTTAGACCACATTCATTCTGTGTCAGAAACCTATGCTGTGTCAAATATTTAATCACAATCCAAATTCAGAGATGTATCAAGCTTGAATGTTGTGTCCATACTAGCCCCAACTGTTCAGGGTTCGACCTCTGCGGTCGTATCAAGCTGCGCCCTGCGGAGCATTTTATTATCATATTCCAGACAAACATTGACGAATTCGTGTGCAGTTTATTATTCTTAAAAATCAATTAGTGGGGTTTAAGCCTGATTTGTTTAGCAAAATTGAGTTACAGGAAAGCACAAAGAAAATATTACGAACACTTTTTACAGTCATGTCTACCGAACGTATCTTCATTTTCTAAAACATCACCGTAAACTTCATTTATTTCATCCAAAATAACAAAAATCTGCTTATATTCGACGGCAAATTAAATTTTTGTTTTATTGATCTTCCGTAAAATATCTCCAGAAGAGGTCCAGATTCTTTTTTTCACTCTTCACTAGAAGACATTCTAGAGATGTGCAGAAGAGACCAATAAAACACGCCCCAGGTATCCTACACAATTCTTGGTTCATTGAAAATGATACAAATTCTTTTTAGAATAATCATTTTCTGATATCATTGCTTGTAATTATAGGATGGAAAAGGTATACATGTACCTTTTTGAGGGGGGTAGGGACGATGGTTTTTCTAGTATTTACTTCTAGATTTGAACAAAATCAAATAATAAGCAAGTTTGATTTTTTTACTTTATTAATTACGATATAATACTGTAACCCCACTACTAAACCTCGTCCTGAAAATGTATGAAATATTTGTCACTGGACGAAAAACAACATTCAACCAATCTCTGCAAAACCCGCACAAAGCTCTACAGTCTGGTTGTTTTTTATGCCCCCTACGATATAGCAGAGGGTCATTATGGTTATCAGTCTGTGCGTCCGTTCGTCCGTCCGTCCGTTCGTCTGTCTGTCCTGATTCAGGTTAAAATTTTGGTCAAGGTAGTTTTTGGTGAAGTTGAAGTCCAATCAACTTAAAACTAAGTTCACATGTTCCCTATGATATGATTTTTTTAATTTGAATGCCAGATTAGAGTTTTGACCAACATTTCTCGGTCCACTGAACATAGAAAATGATAGTGTGCATGTAGCATCCATGTACTATGGACACATTCTTGTTTTTCGGATGTCTCCAAAGGCTCCCACTGACTTTGAAAGTTTTTAAGGCCTTTATAGCATGTTCCACATATGTGTGATACCCGAACGGTAATTGCAAGTTTATTTTTACATAATATTCTTTCTGCTCTTGTTCTACACGTAGCTCTCAATTAATTGCGTCAATAGAGGAAAACGAACGGAGAACGCTAGCGGTATTTCTATTTTACCTACAATGACAAAATCCCAAGGATCTGTAATGTCATGCCTGGTCAATTAAAGGCAGTTCATTAAGCTGTAGAGCATCATCCTATAGTTATAGGAAACTACTGCGTGTAAACCTTATATGATACATATTGTCCACAAAAACCTGCGTAGGTATGCAATGTCGGTATCTGGTGTAAAAGTATGCCCGAGGATCTTTGTCTTGTCTGAAAACGGCACGAACATTGCTATCAATTACCGCTTACGTTAGGGCATTTTATGCCACCCTTCCACGTAGTTGTTGAGGATGCGCAAACGGTAAATAGCGAGTCACATTTTACAATGAACCCTTGCAAGAGAATTTACGATTAAAGTTCAAACTTAGTTTGTTTTGTTTTTGTAAAGACTTGGTTAGAGTTAAATAAGTAAACAAAGAAAAGACATGCATTAGAGTGTGTATGACAGCGAGTATTGTTTGGAATGTTTGAAAGGCAGATCAAACGGGTTAGACAATTACAGTCCTCAGAAATTACAATGAAATGTTTTGAAACTTTGCAGGAATATGTTTAAGAGTCTGTTCTGCATTAATAACAACCCGTCCAAAATTTCGTACCACGGATAAACACACCTTTAATTAAATGTCAGTCACTATTGAGTTCGAAAAAAAAAATAAAAATATCAAGTTGCTTTAAATTCTAAGGGTTGGCGACAGCTTTTTTTTCTCTCATTACTCCTTTTTCACGGCTTTCCTTCAAGGTTTCATATCCTCTTTGCTAAACCCTCGCCTCCTGTCAGTGTTCCAAAATGTAAAGAAGAAGAACTTTTAAGGGATATATTATTTCTATTCTTCACGGAATAATTATTATGAAATATCTGTTCCATAAGGAATAATTATAAAGAAATTATACATGATAAAGTTTTCGAAGGGACGTTTGTTATAAGAAATCAATATACGCGGACATCATTACTATATAGTTTAAACGCAAGTTTTAAAGGATACACAGGTAATTTAAGTATTAGATACAAAACAAAGGTAACAAATAAACAGGCTGGTAACAACCGTTGCCGGATAGTTTTTCTGCATGATTTTTATAAAAAAAGATGTGGTAAAATTGCCAATTTTAGTCAGGTCAAGGTCCGGCCAGAACAAAGTTGAAGAGCATTGAGGACACTGGAGTTCCAAAAAGATGTGTCAAATACGGCTAAGGTAATATATGTCAGGGATACGAAAATCCTTAGTCTATTAATAATGCAACATTATACATATGAAACTTTAAATGCAAAATTGAGTAAAAAAGAATAAAATGATGACATGTTCTTTTTGTACTAGTGAGTTGAATTTAATTTGTCACTGTATTGGTTATAATAAAGTTAAAGAAATACAATCGTGCATTCTTGATATCAATACATTGAATGTTTATTGTTAACAAATGATGATAATTCGTCAACCTATACAGATTTAGTTATGAGCAGGAAAAGTAGAAAAGATAATTAGCCTAATAATTAGATAATTTGCAAAATTGATATATAAAATGAGTGTTATTTATATAAATAAACTTATGACTATCCTAAGACCATCATAAGACACCTCTCGTGTAGTCCTAACTGTATGACCAACTTTAAGAGATATCCTAATTGAGGACCACTTTGTGAAACCAACTTAGGACTTAGATATGTTCACTACAAAAGTCTAAAAGTCTGAAAAGACCAGTTTTTGTCTTAATTTGCATGAACTTTTACTCGACATTCTCCAAAAGTATGACTTGTGTCTTATTTTTTCTTGACAAATTCTCATTTATATTAAATTTGTATGAAATTTACTCGACATATTCTCGACATTCTGAATATGTCTTAAAATTTCTTGACAAATTCTTGACATTTGAATACTGTCTTGAAATTTCTCGACATATTCTCGACATTCTTATTTTTTCTCAGTATGGCTTGACATATTCTGAACATTTTGAATTGTGTCTTAAATTTACTTGACAGTTCTGAGTTTTACAAATCATGACCAATATTCATGATATAACTTTAATCTTTATTTCTCTTTATATGATATACTGTTGTTTCAAGTTACACTTCTTTACAACAAAAATAAAAGTTGGGCATGTAAAATAATTGAAAATTTGGGTATATAAATATTTTACAAATGCAAATATGGCTATGAAATCTAAAGTATAAAATAATTCAAATGTCGGTGTGTTGATATAAAACAATTTCAATGTGGGTTTTTAAATAATTACAAATTTTGATTCCTAAATCTTATAAATTAAATGATTCAAACCAATCATACTGTAGACATATTTCATTCTACATTCATAATATTCAATGTTGATATGGTAAATAATTATTATACCAAAATGTGGTTTATATTAATAGCAAATTATGATGATATACAAATCATTCATTTAACAGAAGAAAATTTGTGTAATGTCATCTGTTGGAATATATGTATTAAGTATTACACATGGACAGGATGTTCCCCATAAAATTAAGGTATTCCACACCCCAGAGTACACGCAACTGTCAAATAGAAGTTATTGCTTTACCTGTAATCAGCCATACAACTTATCAGTTGACCGACCATGCCACTACAATTTAAAAGTTTGTTGATAGATGAAAATGAAAATCATCATTTTGATGAAAAAATTGAATTGAAATGGATTTTCTTCATCAAAATTATGAAGTTAATTATTTTAACATAAAACAAATTGAATAATTATAAAGATTAAAAGAAAATTATTATCTACTCCAGGAATAATAAAAAAAAATGTATTTATAATGGTCCCATCAATGATTTCTATAGAAATCATCGGTCTTATGAAATGGTTCTCAAACAGACATGCATAATATAGATCTACACATTTTTTCTTTTCAGGAAGGAGTTATCACAAATATTTATTTTTGATAAAAATTATAAAATTCAACACTCAAATTTGAATAAAAATGTTTTGGGTTGTTCTAAAAAATAAATAAGGTTTTTGAATCAAGATGGGAACAAATTCTTTGACCTAAACGAAAGCCCACCCCCCTTTTTTTAGCCACACAAACCCAAAAGATAAATTGTGGGGTTCCAAAAGAGATACAAGACACCTATTTTAGTAAAGCAAATTTGACTGGCAGTTTTGCGAACGGCAAAAATCTAAATGCTGTTTGTCAATACCTTCTACTTATATTCCAAGTGAAAACAATTACTTAAATGTTTAATAAAAATAAATCAAAATTAAACTACATGGGGGATTATTCAGGGTATTCCAACTTAGTTGCACCAAAAAGGTAACTTACTATACCAAATTAATCCTTGATTCTTCAAAGTTTAGTTTAGCCATAATAAAAAGGAGTATATAACAGCAATAGAATGTCATAAACAGTGCAGAATAAGTCTGTTCACATTTCAAGCGAAATTTATACTGTTGAGATAGTGTCAAGACATATTTAAGACTGTCAAGAATGTGTCGAGACATATTCAGACATTATTTAGAATGTCAAGAATATGTCGAGACATATTCAGACATTATTAAGAATGTCAAGAATATGTCAAGACAGATCGAGACAAATTTAAGACAGTCAAGAATTGGTCGAGACTAATCCAGACTCTTATCAGATGATACAGGAAGTGTCGAGAAATTTTAAGACAATGTTCATACTGTCAAGACACTTGTCAAGAAAAATCAAGAACCGTATTAGACAAATTCATACTATGTCAAGAATTTTTAAAAATTATTCAGACAAATTAAGAATGTCGAGTAAAAATTCATGCAAATTCAGACAAAAACTGGTCTTTTCAGACTTTTTGACTTTTGTAGTGGTTGTAAGACCATCCTAAGACATGTCTAAGTCCTAAGACAGATCAGACTAAATTGACATTGCTTTTTTCGCAATTATATAAACCTAGTGATGTCTGAGTTGAATGGAATGAACATGATATTTGTTTTGCAAATGACAATAGTCAACCATTCTCGAACGTTAGCTTATTTGGCATTTTCAACTTTTTTTCTATACGAGCGTCACTGGTGAGTCTTTTTTAACCGAAACGCGCGTTTGGCGCAATTACTAAATTTTAATCCTGTTATCTGGGATGGGTTTATATTTACAATGACATTTTATACCAATCAAACGTACATGTTGACTGTTTTATAGAAATAATAACATTCCTTCACTTCTTTCATCCCTGGTTAACTATATCCTAACTAGTCACATCGGTTTGGCGTAACGATCAAATCTGATATGCTTTGTATATAGTGAACGTGTAGCACTGTCCACGTGTAAAAGAACACCCAACACATCCTTTGATAGAGTGTAAATAAGACAGCTAGTATAACTCTTATCTGTTAAAGTCATTTATTTCATTCTTTTACAATTTATTTTTGTATCGTAGTTCTCAGTAGTGTGTAATGTATCCGATTTCATAGAGGTCACAGCCTTTTAGCATGTGTTAGTTTAAGTAGAATTGTATTATGTATTAATAGGTTGGTGCATTTTTGGTGCATATTTGTTGGCAATTTAGGTCAGGTAAACAAGTAGAATTTATTAGATCAAATTCTTGCTGCATAGTTGGTGCATTCATGGTGACAAATGTTTATACAAGGACTCTGTTTTAGAGATGAAAGAATTGAATGCGAGAAGGAATAATACAATATGAAACGTTCGAAAGGATTATGTTATTCTATGCAGATATTGCAGATATTGGGAGGACCATTATAGATTCATAGAAAGGTTGTGCTGCATTACTATTCATTTGTATTTAATTTTGTGTTTTGTTTTTTGTTTTTTTTTTTTTTTTGTCCGCACAGTAAAGGACACAGTTGCGTGGTTTTTGTCTGCATAGTATTGAACTCTATGCGTGTTTTTATTTTTTGTGTGCACCGTATTGGACATTGTTGCTTAATTCTTTTGTATACGGAATGTTACGAAATCTGTTTGTGGTAATTTGTGAAAGTAATATACCGTGAGTGCCTAACATTTTTCTATGTGAATCTTCGAATCATATATTTTGTAAACTGTATCTTATGTAAATATTCGCCTAGAATGGACTTATAATAAACAATAGATTAGTCGATTTACTAGTATATTTTCATTTAACATCTCTGGATTATCTGTCGTCAAATTGTCCGTTATTTCAATGTACCCGGCCTGACCTGAAAGTATTATGATACTCGACCATCGTGGCATCTTTGTTGCCAGAAGTGGGATCCAACAAGAACAAACAGTGACTTTATATATTTCAAAATATGGATAAATAGATAGAAGACGTGTTTTAATAGAAGATTTGAACAGAAATAAAAAAATTCAAGTGATAAAGTTGAAGTTTATTCCGATATATCAGAGGATGTTGGTCTGGTTTCAATTGCGTCAGCAGAGGATTTCAGTGTTACAACATGTAATTCACCAGAGGGACTTTCTGACGATCAGTTAACTGAATCACTACATGAATTAAGATTTATTACTGAAGAGTTGGAGTCAGAAACTCCTCTTTAAAATACAAACTGTATTGATGTTAGTGACAGTGAAGATGACAATTCTTCTCCAGAAGCTACGGTGGTAGACACAACTACAACTACAGAGATTTTGACTCTGATGACAAGAACATTGCATACATGGATGGGAGTATGAAGACAACTAGAAACAGCACTGTCTCCTATTCAACAGGAGTTGATACAGAAACAATATACTTCGAACATTTGGCAATAACTGTAATAGATTAAATTCCAAAACAATTGAAGAAACAGAACGCTCGTTATACTAGTGCTAACACCTTATAGACATTATCGTGATTTAGCAGAGAAAATAAAATTTGTTGCTGACAATTCATTTTATGATTTACCTAGATAATTTTCTTTTTAGAATTATTTTTCATATAACTTGTTTTGACATTGCTTGGTTTTGTTATCAAATTGTCAGCATGCGGACTTTAACGAGCTTAACATTTGTTTTATTATTTATTGAAATGTGTTGTGATAATTTCGTGGTCAATTAAATCCACATGCTTATAGAAAGGATGGAATGACAGAGTGTAAATAAGACAATATTACTTTTATCTGTTAAAGTAATTTTACAAATTATTTTTGCATCCTAGTTATCAGTGCTGTGTAATGTATCCGATTTCCTAGAGGTCACCTTTTAACATGTGATAGTTTAAGTAGAGTTTTACTATGTAAAAAAGGTTGGTGCATTTTTTGGTGCATATTTGGTGGCAATTTAGGTCAGGTTAACACGTAGAATTTATGTCAAGTTCTTGTTGCATAGTTGGTGCATTCTTGGTGACAAATGTGTATATAAGGACTCTGTTTTAGAGTTAAAAGAATTAAAGGCGAGAAGGAACAATACAATATAAAATGTTTTAAAGGATATTGTTATTCTATGCAGATTTTGGCAGATCTTGGGAGGACCCTTTTACTATTTTATACGGAATGTAACGAACTCCATTTGTGGTCACTTCTGAAAGTAATGTACCGTGAGTGCCTAACATTTGTCTATGTGAAAGAGGGGCGAAAGATACCAGAGGGACAGTCAAACTCATACATTGAAAATAAACTGACAACGCCATGGCTAAAAAAAAGACAAACAGACAAATAATAGTACACAAGACACAACATAGAAAACTAAAGACTAAGCAACACGATTCCCCATCAAAAACTGGGTGATCCCAGGTGCTCCGGAAGGGTAAGCAGATCCTGCTCCACATGTAACACCCGTCGTGTTGCTTATGTTATTACAAATCCGGTAAATAGTCTACTTCGGTAGGTCACGTTCGTGAAAAGGGACGGGTATTGTAGTTACGACATAAGGAACATATCCGATATCATCACTGAAACGGTTATTCCATAACGGTCAACCAACTCGTGATGGCGTAGGTAAAATTTACGAAGGGATGATTTCAACTTCACCATTTGGAACTCTTGGTTTAATACCTTCCTTGTGAGCAGCAACCCTCTATCAAGGAAATCATGATAGGAAATACAAGCCCGGGAATATCGTATCAATTGGGAGATATATACTCCGTATGCAGGCGCTGCTGGAATGTTGCTACATAGAAATGGAAAGTTCACAATTGGGAAGCTGAAATCATCTCTTTTGTCGTAAAGTTTTGTTTTTTGAATCTTCGATTCATATATTTTGTAAACTGTATATCATGTAAATATTCGCAAGGAATGGAATTATAATAAACAATAGACTGGTCGATTGACTGGTATATTTTTATTTAACGTCTCTGAATTATCTGTCGTCAAATTGTCCTTTATGTCAATGTACCCGGTCTGACCTGAAAGTTTTATGATACTCGACCGCCGTGGCGAGGTCCTCATTGTTCCTTTTGATTGTATGTCGGAAGGTTTTTTTTTTCTCTTTTTTTCTATCATGCTTGCATTTGCCAATGACAAACGAAAGACTTAACATCTTTTCCAGGAAAGCAGTTTGTAGAACCAATCTTTACCCTTTCTTCATTAATTTGCTTTTTTATTTGCATGTACATGACATATTTGCCACTGAACGTTAAACAAGCAACAAACAATCAATCATTAGCTAAGAAAATTAATAACAAGGCTAATTGATATATAAATATATCACTTTTATCTGAAATCGGGGAAAAAAATCTTGAATGGTACTCATATGTATAATTCATTTTATCTTCTTATCCGAATTCGGATAACAACCAAGACGACTTAATATTAAATATAAATATACTTATCCGAATTTGGATAAGGATACTCATTGCACACTTAACTCTGTGAGGTAGGCAATCTATACTTCTTATCCGAATTTGGATAAGAGCAATTATTTCTCCTTGGTAATGTGTTTTATCTCTTTTATCCAAATTCGGATAACATAAGTTTCTGTTGATATGTACGTTGTCGATCTTGTATTCCTTAGCTTAATTGTGAGAATTCGGGAATTCATTTTCTTTTTTTATAAAAAAAAAATGTCGCCTACCAAAGTTCTTATATCAGAATTCTCGCTTATCCGAAACACCCATTGACTTGAGCATATGGAAATGCTCAAAAGCAATTGGAAGCTGTTACAGATGCATCGATGCTTGGATTAGGTGCTGTTTTATACCAGGAACAGAACGAAAAGAAGACAGTCATCGCCTATGCCAGCCGAGGTTTGAGTAAATCCGAGAAGAATTACCCTCTCCACAAATTGGAGTTCTTAGCATTAAAGTGGGCAGTGAGAGAAAAGTTCCACGACTACTTATTTGACAACACCTTCACTGTAGTTACTGACAACAATCCACTCACCTATGTCTTGACGTCAGCTAAACTTGATGCTACCGGACACAGATGGATCGCAGCTCTGTCATCCTACAATTTCAACATTGTATACAGACCAGGAAAGGCTAATGCAGATGCTGATGGATTATCTAGACTTCCTGGATTACCTAGATGTACTGAGAACATTCAACCAGAGTCAGTGAAGGCCATCTAAACATCTAAAACTAATGCTGTAACATGCTCAACCTCATAGCCAGAGCCTAGCGATTACGTCAGATGCATCTGTGGATCCTTCATTACCATCTCAGAAGTTAGTTGATGTTAAAGCCGAACAACGCAGAGACAGATTCATCAAAGACTGGATATATTGGATAAATGAGCATTGTAAACCAGATAAACAACAACTGAGTTATTCGCCACTCAACAACTGGTTCCTTAACAACTACGAGAAACTGAAGATTATTGACGGAGTGGTGTATAGAGAGATAGTATTTGATGGCGAAACTGCAAGACAACTAGTTCTTCCAGAAAGCTGCATATCCGCAGTCCTTACATCGTTACATGATGACATGGGCCATCTGGGAAGAGACAAGACCTTATCATTGGTACGTGACCGCTTCATCTGGTATTGAATGAACAAAGACATCGAGAACTGGATTACCAACTGTGAAAGATCCATTCGCCGGAAACGGTGGACAGTCCTTGAGGAAAAGAAGACGAACTCCGACAGTACCAAAGAGGAAACTGATACAGAATCGGATGAGGAGTCGGAGCAGGGCTATATTATGTATTTGCCAGAGGAAGACGCACAGAGCAACACCAACAGTGATGCTGTACCTGTGGTAGATTGGGCAACAAGAGACCGTCAACTTGGCTGGTGACGATCAGACTATAGTTAATGGTAGTCGAGAGAATGGTTTTGGACAAGACGTTATCCCTCCAGTACAGTTAAACACTAGTGAACCACCTCTTGGGGCTGATGTGACAACAGGTCAAGAAGCGACTGACCAGATTGACAGAGGGGATACTTCTGACAAACAGGATGAGCAGGATGGCAGTACACTCCCAGACACATCAGGTGATACCGAGGCAGATACAGAAGATAACACAACGGCTCCAGTTAACGCACCGCAACAACCTACAAGGCTCAGACGACGAAGAATACTACCTACACCACCAAGAGAATTACCACCAGAGTAAGAATTAGAAAACCACCTGCATATTTGAAAGATTATATCACCAAACAAGCTATTGGACAAACATCTTGGCTACAGAAAGTTGAATGCTTAACGAGACAACTGAAGGAAGGAATGTTTAGAGGAATGGAGAATGATATCACACGTACCATCATTGAGATTGTGAAAGAAACATCATAGTGAAATACCAGTTTTGAATGCCGATGACGTCATTTCTTCGTCAGAGGGAAGAAGAGTCGAATGACGTGGAAGTCATTTTTCCAAAACAGGGGAGAATGTGATATCCTCTTTATTTTGTGTATATTTTAATTGTAAAATAAAGATGTATAATTATGTAAATGTTAAATAAAACTACAAAACATATTGTCTTTTCTAAAATTTGATTACATCGAAACTTTTCCATACATTATTGACGTATTGTTGAATATTCATGATTATTTGGATTTCAAGTAATCTGATTGGTTGGTTTAAAGTTTTAGCGCTGATTTGCGAGTTTCTTTGTTTGAGTTAGAAGGACTAATTGATTCGAAATGGACAGATGTTTATGTCCAGTAGCATTGAAATAGTTTGAAAGTATATAGAATAGTCATGATTGTATTGTAATGACAGACTTGACATTTTGACGTGAGTTTTCTTTATTTACTTTTTATTAATATTTCTAATATATTTTCATAGATTGGTATGAATGGCTATTTTCTCTA